>VWZT01005368.1:549857-562585 GCA_013397055.1 Pachycephala philippinensis
AATAAATCCAGAAATAGAAACTGTCTCCTCTTTTGAAATCTTTACAAAATACCAAAAGTAACATATGGAAGTAAGTTTGTTGCAGATTTAAACATTTTAGAAACATCTTAAACAAACATTAAATTACTTCATGGGATCAAGAGCTTAATAGACTTGAAATACCAAAATTAATGTCAAATGTGAAAGCTTGTGAAATTTTAATTCACTGTTTTAGTATCCTGCTTCTGCATTAAAATGCAGTCTTTACTTACTTAATTGACTATATTTCTTCAGACAGATCCCAACACAATCAAAGCACATGAAAGGGTAGCATGGATATAAAAATGAACCATTCATTATTTTCTTTTTGTCACGCTGATTAATGTTTAACATAATTTCATATAATTTTTCCAGTCCAAATTGTCCATAGAAATTGCTCTAAAAATAAATTGCAAATTTTATTCTGAATTTTTCTGTGTCTGTCATCACCATGTAACTAGAATCTTTTAACATATCTTAACTATACTCATGCATTGTCTTGTAATAGCATAATTCTCATTTTTACAGAATGGCAAATGAGCTGCAGAAAGATTTAATTAGTGAGTTTCCACTCAACTGGGATGAGATTTGCTAGAAGATGAACATTATTTTTTCAGCACATTTGTGATTAATAGTGAATGCATCAACGCTGTGGTTTTCAGCAGTTTTAGCAGGGATTGGTAAGAATTCAGACCTGAAAGACTCTTCCAGAAAGGAAAGATCATTATGCTAGAGAAACTCGATTAAAAAATGTCTGGAGTGGCTTGCTGCATATCTAGGCAAAAGAAGAGAGAATACAAATCAGTTAGGCAGCAAAATGTTACCCGTGACAACTGGGGGACATACACAACTTCTCTGGGCTACCTGTTCCAGTGTTTGACCATACTCTCATTGATTTATTTTGTTTTTTTAATGTTTGAGTGGTATCTTTTATATTTCAATGTATTCCCCTTGTTTCTTGTCCTGTTGCAGGGCACCACTGAGCTTGGCTCTGCCTTCTTTTAACTCTCCTTTAAACTCTCCCACTAACTATTCATGCATATTGATAAGACCTCCTGAACCTTCTCTTCCCCAGGAGAAAGAGTTTCAGCTCACTCAGCCTCTTCTCAGGTGACAAATGCTCCAGTCCTTAATGATCTTATTGTCCTTTCATTGGATCTGTTCCAGTATGTCCATGGCTCCCTTGCACTGGGGAGCCCAGACATGGACCCAGTGCACCAGATGTGTCTCGCTGAGGCAGAAGGACCGCTCGCTGCTGATAATGCTTCTCCTTATGCAGCCCAGGACTCTGTTGGCCTTGTGTGTTTCTGGGACACTGTTAAGATCCGATTATTGAGGTTCTTTGGAAATTCCTCAGCCCAAATTAAGGTGCAAATGAGACCATATGCCTGTCCATAGTAAGGGTTTTATTGGATGGTACATGTGAGAGAGAAAGAGAGAGAGAGAGAGAGAGAGAGAAAGAAAGGAAGAAAGAAAGAATGAAAGAAAGAATGAAAGAATGAAAGAAAGAACAAAACAAAGAGGGAAAGAAGGAAAGAAGGAAAGAAGGAAAGAAGGAAAGAAGGAAAGAAGGAAAGAAAGAAGGAAAGAAAGAAGGAAAGAAAGAATGAAAGAAAGAAGGAAAGAAGGAAAGAAGGAAAGAAAGAAAGAAGGAAAGAAAGAAGGAAAGAAAGAAGGAAAGAAAGAATGAAAGAAAGAAGGAAAGAAGGAAAGNGAAGGTCCCACCAAAAGCATAGAATCCCATGGGTTAATATACACTCAGGCCACATAGGAAAGCCCAGGCACCTCCCTGGGGGTGGGGGCGGGGGTGGTTGGTTGGTTTGCCATTGTCTCTCACAACAGATTCCAGGTTTGTTGTTGCATCATGTGCAGTCCTGTGGTGCAAGGCTTCAGGAATGGCTCTGGAGGGGCACTTCGGGGGGGCCTTTGTTGGATTAAAGCATTAAACCCTTTGATGGGTGCTTTGATGACACCCCCTCAGCTGCCTCCCATATGAATGTCCCATGGATGCGGCCTTTCCAGGGTTGGGGGTTCCACAGCTGGGCCAGTTTGTGTAAGGGAGGATGGGTGTTCACTGCCCCTGAGCAGGGGCTACACCCAAAACCTCCCCCCACCCCTGCCTCATTTCAGGGGGGACTCTGTGTAAACCTGGCTTCTGTGGGCTGTGGTCTCCCCCGCCCCAAACTCAGCCAGGGATGAATCTTAGCACGGCTGCTGGGTTTGGCTCACATTCTTTTCTTTGTTTACTTGTTAGTTTCTCCCTGGGCCTGAGGTTGATGAAAGAATGGGTTTTCCCTTTATCTAATCTCAATAGTTTGACCTACAGCCCAAAGCTCTTCAAGGAGGTTTCTGTGGTTGTAGCTTCTTTAAAACTTTATATCAATGTTTGAGGCGTGAACTATTTTCAGTCTCTGACAGGCACTGCTGATAACTTATGTCCTGGGATCACCTTAAGAAAATACCTGACTTCTTTTCTGTTCAGTTGCTCCCTTTGTAGCACGGACAAAATGTGTGTGTATGTTTCTCAACCTCATTCATCCTTGCTTCAAAAAATGGGTCTGGCATCTTACTGGATTCCCCATTTTCTCCAATCCCCATGGATGTTAAAACATGAATGATTCATAATATATTGAATTCTGCAGCAATTTTTCAATGTTGCAAGTGGATTTTGAACGTGTTAGAAATTGTCCTGAATTTAGCAAGGTAGGATTTCTAAACAACAATGTGTATCTTTCATGCACATAATCACATACTGACATAATTAGCTCCTAAAAGCTCATTGTGGTCTGAGTGGTGTGTATGGAGAGTGTTTACACATATGCATTTATCATGCAATCAAATTTTCAGATTAAAAAAAGAACAACAATAAAAAAGAAAACCCATCTGGCATGAATACTGCTTTAATCTAAATAAATTATTTATTTTTTATACAGTGTCAGTCTATACATGGGGCCACTACCATAACATTGCTACTTAACAAGTAAAGCTTTAATATTTTTACTTCCATCTGTCAAAGTTGAGATGAATTTTCCCTGCCAAAAGGCATTTTCTGCCTTTTGGGACTTTAGTATTTGTGAAGATCTGATTTATACTAGAGAAACTTCCAAGTTGCACAGCTGAAATGATTTTTTCTTTCGGTGTATGACTCTCAAAGCATCTCCTTCAAACAGACCTGAGGCATGGGTGTGGGTGTATTCCTCTGAGGTGAGAGATTTCTTTTCCAGTTGCTATGTCTGAAAGCTTTGATGCTCTATCTATTTGGAAATCCTGAGACTAACCAAACTGCATTCTGAGATGATGATTTTTTGGTGTGTGTTTAGTTAATAAGAGTTTGAATAACTTTAATAATGACAGAAAAGTGGTATTTCCAGAAATATAATTAGGAAATTTTTACTCAGGTAATCATTAAAATTTTAAAGATTCTTTAAAAAGATCTTTTAATTCTTATAGTGCTGTGAAGAAGAAGAAAACTAATAACATCTGAAAATCCATCAAAATATCTTTTTCCTTAATAAATACTAGCCACAAATTGCAGGAACAAAAAAAAAGAGAAAATTGTGTGGAAATATTTACATGTAATTCTGTATGTAAATCAGCATGAATAGTTCATTTCCAGCATGCGTGAGAGACAAATGATTATGGAATCATGGAATCATAGAACAGCTTTGTTTGGAAGAGACCTTAAAGATCATCTAGTTCTAAGCCCTCTGCCATGGACAGGGACATATTTCACTAAATCAAGTTGCTCAGAGCCTCATCCAACCTGATCTTAAATGCTGCCAGGGATGGGGCATCCACACCTTCTCTGAGTGAACTCTGTCTGTGACTCACCACCCTTATAACAGGTTCTTACTTATGTCCAATATAAATCTCTTTTAATTTAAAACAATTGTCCCTTGTCCTGTCACTACAAGCCCTGGTGGAAAGTAAGACCAGGATTTTATAGACAACAACCTTGTTTACCCTGCACCTTTTTTTGAGAGACCAGCACTGTTTCATTATCAATATGACAGCCAACATCTTTATTTACTCTCTTGTGTTGTGTTGTACTCTCTAAAGGAAAGAATGAGAAGGTCAGGTGGAACTCCTGGCTCTCCAGGGGAACCTGATGAACTTCTATAGCTATTCTAGCATGCTTTGGGAAAAGGTGTTTCCTGGGGCAGTGAAAGGAGAAATGGTGATAGTTTAGCACAGAATGAAGAGTTTGCCCCTCATGCACAGACTAAGACATCAGTTAGGAGGAAGAGAGCAGATAACTGGGCTTTGGACAAGAACTCACAACGAACAGAAGATGATTTCAAAGGAACCAAGTGGAATTGTGTAGTTAGTTCTCACTGAGGAAGCCACTGAGAGACTAACCTTAACCCCAAAGCTAGAAAGCTAGTCTGAAAATAGTGATTTGCCTTCCCACAATATAATGAAATGAGAATGGTTTTCAGACTTTCTGCTCTGGGCTTCTTTGGGTTTTTTTTTCATTTAGGTTAGGGTCTTTTTCATTTGTTTTTGGTTTTTTGTTGGGTTTCTTGGGGTTTTTTTGGGGAGTTTTGTTTGGGGTTTGTTGTGGGGCTTTTTTCTTGTTTGTTTCCTTTCTTGTTTTTTTTTTTTATGGGGTTATTTTGGTTTGGTTTTTTTTTTTTTTCTGGTTGATTGGTTTGGGTTTTAGGCAAGGAGTGGGTTGAGGTGTTTTTAATTTTTATTTTGTTTTGTTTTTTCTTTAGGGTTTTTTCATTTTGTTTTCAAGTCTTTCTAGTAATCTTGGAGTACTTCTCTAAGAAAGAATCTAGACAGTTCTGTTTCAAAGGTCCATGCAAATAAGGATCCCATTGAAAGCACTCAAGACAGATCACTGAAGGCAGTGCTACTAGTCTGGAAGATATGAATCTGGCCACCTGCAAAGGTTCAGAAGCAAGATGATAATTATGCCCAGAAAAAGCTCTGCTTATCTGTAGTTTGGCCAACCATCTAAATGGAGTCTATCGTGGATTTCAGACTTATACAGCAGGAAAAAACCAACCTAAATTTCAGTTATTTGAGATTAATAGGCAGAAGAAGAGGTCACTCAGGATAAAAAGTAAAAATCTCTGACCTGCTGTAAGGTCAGATGAGATGACCAAATTCTGCTGGCAGTGGAAAGGTCTGGATAACCTTTCATAAATTTGCAGTATATTTTGCTTGGAATAAAGATAAACGTTAGTTCAGAGCACTTCATGCGTCATTTTACTGCAAAAGAAAAAAGGCACCCAGAATAAAAGTTCATGAGGCTGTATTGTCAGACATAGTAGTAAAATCCTCTGCAGGAATATTAATCCATCCCAGAAGTCATATGTTCCTGTCAAAGTACAATTATAATGTTTAATCCTTCTTTTGTCTCCTCAGTGAATGTCACTCCTGTAGAAATATATGTCCAGCAATGTCAAAGTCGTCACAGTAGTCTGTGTAGGGAACATTTATCTTTTCGGATGTTCAGTGACCTGCAGCAGTATTAAATCCACATTTATATGTAGGGCTATGCCCAGGATGATCAGGAACTCACGGGGACTGTATTCAATTTTTACTCCTTATTAAAGGAGAATGTGCTTCTCTACAGAGATAAAGGTTCTGAAGGACAAAGGTAATAAAATGTAAA
This sequence comes from Pachycephala philippinensis, assembly GCA_013397055.1. Taxonomy (NCBI): domain Eukaryota; kingdom Metazoa; phylum Chordata; class Aves; order Passeriformes; genus Pachycephala; species Pachycephala philippinensis. Next base: position 555,502 of record VWZT01005368.1, read on the forward strand.
TTTAAGAAAATTTATGTGGCAGCAAATGAAGGGAGAAGAGAACAAGGCTGCAAGCACTGGATTCACTAATTTTTACTTTGAAAACATGTTCTATTTGTGAGTTATTCTCCTATGGAGTTCCTTCTGTGCACTTTCTAAGAATAATATGTAGAGAAGGGACAGAAAAGTTCACAAAATTAACAAAATCATAACTGAGGATCAAGTATTCATATTGAGAAGTATATTACTCTGTCAATTGCCTTATTACAATTCAACTTTTGAGAGATACATAGACACTCTTCCATGTAAGTACTACAACTTGCTTTTCTCTGAGTCATAGAGAATTAGAGTATTCCTATCCGACATTAGCAAATTTTTCATTTTTTGTGTGTGCCATTCTTCAGTTCATTAATCTTCAGATATTATGTGATACAGATGCAACATCTTATCTCAGGATGTTAGAGAAGTAAAAAAAAACAAAGAATCCCCCAAATTATTACAAATTTTATTTGTCTTATTAATTATGAACTCAGAAACTCTGAAATTTACACTGCTGTTGTCAAGTTAATCAAAATATTGTAAGTTATGTATATGTGAACCCAAAATATCGACGGTTCGTCATTATGAAAATATTGCCAGGTATTAAGTACCTGCTGAACAAGGTATTTTAGTTACATTGTATATTTGAGTTAAAGGTCTTCCAGGATAATTCAAATTAATATGGAACTGTAAACATGTGGTCTTTTTCATAGTAGATGCTAACCCATGAGTTTATTTACCAAAGGGTGATGAAGAATAAGTCCATCTTTAGATGAAGCCTTGTATCATAGAATTAAATTAAATTATTTTCCCAGAAAAGCAAGAATTGGTGCTTACCTATGGTCTCAGAATATCTTCCAATAAATTGTGTTCATTTGATTCTGGGAATAAAGACAACAAAGTTGAAGATTTTCCTTAAAAAATTCTTATGACACAAACATTGACTGTAACTTGATGAAATTACTGTAAGAAATTAATGTTAGAAATAGACACAGTTCATTGTTTTTAAAATACTTATGACTTTATGTTGCTAAATCTTATAAAGTTGCCTGTTTGGTGTCATGGCAAATTTATCAGGACAGTTTTACGTCCATACTTATCACATGGGGTATGTTAGTGCATGGTCTCCCTCAAAAGTGATGTAAATAGTCATGTGAGACTACCTTGGAAGTACAGCTACAGCTGTTCAAGTTTCAGCCAGCAACTTGGAATGAATGACATCCATAATCTCATTTATGTATGTGTATAAAGAGTAGTTCTATACAAAACAAACAAACATCTATAAAAATTGCATTTAAATATTTTCTAAATCTATAAAATAAAAGTGGGTCTCCTCTCACCAAGACGTAGCTATGGAAAAACATTTATGAAATCTGAAATACTTAGCATCGATTAAAGTGTAGGTAAATCCAAGCATGCTTTTTTTCTCACATACCCTTACATTCCTCTTAGAAAATTATTTATATGACCTGCATTAGAATTCTGCAACCAAATTACTTCTTTACTTATTTTATTTTAACATTTTGCTCTTAGACTTTGTTTCAGTGATGTTAGCAAACCAAATATAATCCAAAATAATATTTGTCCTGACCTTTTAGGCTTTTCAGAGAGTGGTCATTTGACCAATATTCCAAGGTCCTACAAAAGAAATACCCAGGACAAGCTCCTGTGCTATGTTGTACAAAATTTTCAGGGTTCTGTTCTTGTGAGCGTCCATGATGTTTCAGCAATGGAGAGAATGCCTGAGACTATTACAGTACCATTATAGAGGTTTTGTGTCTGCTTTTCAGACAGCTTCACATAACAACTTTCTCATCTCTCTATTAAGGATGAGTAGCCATGCTTTAAACCCTCTCCTGCTGGTTTTCGTCTTAATTCTCCAAGTGAAAACTTAAACTGTGATAACCATAGTCTAAATTGAAATTCCAAAGAGGGTCAAAGCTATCAAACTGAAAAATAATAGTTTCCAGTCAATCCTCTTCCGGGAGTAAAACAGAGTATCATGATTCTTCAGAACCTGTGTGGATCTCATGCATCTGCATCTTTTAGGTTTTCACTTGCAAATCCTAGACATAGTAATTTCCTTCCTTTTTCTTCCTAATGGGATTCAGTTTTGTTCCTTGCATGACTGTCTCTACCAATGCAGATTTTCCCCATAGTGGACTCTGAGTTTTATGTCTGCCTTGCAACAAGAAAAAGGAACTTTTTTCATCCCTTCTATAACAAAGAGATACAAGGCAATGTTCCTGTTATGGAAATGTAATAATACTACATTCTAGTTTTCTTTTTAAGGTATATGTCTACTATTTTGAGTACTCCATTCTCATATAATACACTTTGTTGCTATGGAAAATTTTTCATCATGAACATTTGCCCTCCAAGTGGAGCAGATGAGACATTCATTACTTGGAAGAGGAAGTAATATCAAGGAATAGTGGGTATAAATCATAGAAGAATGGGTTTGCAAATCACTGGACGGAAATTTCCAGTTGTCATTATCTTACTGTATGAACATTTCTAGAGACTAATGTTATGACTGTCAGTTTTCATTACTGTAAATGACTAAAATCAGAAGCAGCTCTGAGTCAAGAGATCTGCTCTCAAATTTAACAAATTTAATTATTAAAGATTGACACTATATTGTTTTTGAATTTGAACCTTAGGATAAAAGTTGACATTTATGCAATATCCATCTCACTAAAGTTTAGTTGTATGCATCACATCTGTGTTTCTGAGCTATTTAATTAGACTCCCCTTATGAACAGTAAAGAGAAAGAGAAAACTCTAGTATTATTCCTCTTTCCCTATCTAAATTAGTTCACCCTATGCAAAAACTCAGACAGCCTTGAGACATGGATAGATCCTATGAAATATTCTTATTACTTCTTCCTTTTCATCCTAAGAAAGCCATTTTCTTTGAAGAATAGTGTCCCTCCATGCCTTAACACTAATGAACTAAAATATGACTGAAGAGATTTAAAGTGAAGCACTACAGAATGGAACAGGAAAAGAAGAGAGGGTTATTGTCTAACATGGAGTTTCAGAGGAGAATATAAACACAAAGAATTTGAATACAGTAACTTCAGTGGTAAGAAGGGACTGAAGAAATGGAAGACTGAAGAACTAGGAGAGGAAAGGGCAGAGATCATAAGGACAAGACTGAGAAGGACTGTGAAAAGGGGTGATCTGCTGAGGGATGTATAAGGAGTAGAAAGGAAAACAGTCATTGAATAAAGTAATTTAATTTAGTATTTTGGTATACTGATTTTTCTTTTTCAATAAGACTTTCACTATAGAATTTTATAAATGGCAAGCATGCATATTAATGCAAATTTAATTTACGTTTTAAGTACTTACTTTATTGTATTTATTCCTTAAACCTTCTTTTTTGGTCTATAAAAGAAACAGTGCCCCATGGCTGACATGTCTAAAAGGCTTAAAAAAAAGGAATTAGTTTATTTATTATATATTTTAAATAACCACATTTCCTGACAGCTCACTATCACTCCTACTCTTCTATAATGATTTCTCTACTGTCTGCATTTAACACAAAGTTGCAGGGAAAACTTAGGTAGCCTCAAGAAAACACCGTGCAGAAAGAATTTTGGTTTTCTTAGATCTCCTATTGTTTCCACTATATGTAACTGTTCTAATGCTAAGACTTCTGTTTTATCCACCAGACTCATTCTCTCACCAAAAATGTGAGACATTTGACTTTTTCTCTAATCTAGTAGCACCAGTTATGTCCCTGCCTGATATCTTATTATTCATTTTAAGAAACTTAAAGTCTGAAGTTTTAAAAATACAAGCTCATCTTTATGACCTTATGAGTTTTTATGTAGGCATATTTATTGAAAAGATTATGATCAAACTTATCACATCCAGCTCATTTTCATGCACAGAATAAGTAGTGAGATTGTCTTACTCAATTTACTTTTTTTTTCTTAGTTCAAGGCAACTGACTGAAATGAAATGAAAATTCCATATATTGTGTATTTCATGCATCAGAAGCCTGTTCAATATTCATTATTAACTTTGATAGCAAAGGTTGTCATACCACAATATTTGTCTTGTATTGGGTTTAAAAGCCTTCAGCCATTTATCTTACATTGTTGGCATATTTTTAATAATTTCTGCTTAAATTAAACAAAATTCTTTCTGCTTTTTGATACAATGGTTTATGAAAGCATTGTGACCATTACAGTGTTCTGTCATTTGAAATCAACATGCACTTGGCCTGCTACTGAAAATTTACTTCTTGCTTTGAAATGGTAATTGTTATTGCAAGGATTAATGCTATTAAATTGACACATAAGTTTTACCACATTTCTGAGACTAAAGCTTAAAAGTGAAAGATGACATACTTGAAGCTATACAATATTTTCAAATGTTTATCATACTGACTTGAACCAAGCAGTATCCTCGTAGTGCTACTGGAGAATTTCACACAATTAAAAATAAGAGGAAAAACAGTAACATGGACATAAATAATCTATTATATGACTTCACAATTTACACCATGCTGAGTAAATCTCAGGAAATGAATATACAAATCACCTTTTCCTCTAATTTTTGTTGACATTTCTTAAGTATCTCATAGGTCATATGAAGGAGCATCCATTAGTCTTGGCATTCGTCAGCCCTTTGTGGCAGAAAGAGAAAATAATGTTTTCATAAAAGACTTTGCAATGGCCTAGTAACACATTAGTGAGAAGCAGTTATGTAATATGACCACTCTTAATCAAAGTGAAATGAAACATATTATTAAAGATATTGCATTGGCACATCAATGGAAATATTTGCTACCCATCAAAACCAACTCAAAAAATCTAAACTGTTGAAAAAAAAGGAGATATGTGTATAAAGTAAAAGAAATCTTCAAGTGGTAAAACATATGATGAAACAAAGAAAACAGAAGACACAAATAAAAATCCTTAGTGAAAATGGACAGATGAAAATTTTAGAAAATACTCCCTGAAACTTTATTAACAGAAACAAATTGAAACTTCTCAGATTCAGAAGAATGGTAAACGAATTTACCATGTGCACAGATGATCGTGACATAAAAGAACATGCAATAAGTGTGAAAAAACTCCAAATTTGCAGAAAATTGAACTATTTCAGTAGTTTACATTTCTTACGGAGGAGATCTGGAAATTTGCCACATTGAATTTTTCTTTTACTGAGATAGAACTTTCATTAAAGACAGGTGTCACCAGAATAGACCAAGTGCTAATCAATAAAGTAAAATAATCAGATTTCCAGAAGCAAATAGTATTCACCCCAGAGTGTTAAAGGAAACCACATACAAAATTGTTAAATACTAAGACTGGCTTTAATTTACCCTTGGGAATGACATGTGAAAAGTTAATAAGAAGATCTGGGGGCATATGAATATCTGCACACAATTAAGACTGAGTTTTACATAAACGTGACTGTTAAAAACTGGGGTAAAGAATAAAATTATTAGCTTAAAAATATCAGAAAAAGTCAATATATTTTCTTTTAAAGAAAGTCACGCTGGAAAAATAAATTAGAAATCTTTGAAAGATTTCTTTTAATAAAGTGCACCTCGATTTCCCAAACCTTTTAAGATGATGTTGTAAAACTTATTAAAGAAACTAAGCCATCATGGGATGAAATCAAGATCATAACAGGGATAAAAAGAAAATGGGTGAAAGATGATTACATTTGCAACTGATAAAAAGATTTGCTTGACTGTTCGACCAAATCCTGAATTGAGAGTTACCAGTAAATTGATAAAAAGCCAGATAAAAGTAAATGTCAATCTATATAATCCTGAGTGGAATATGGTCTTAATTACAACAAATTATGAACATTTATAAATTAGCTATTCTTAGGGAAGAGATCTTGCAAATAAATCTAATAATCTTAAAAATAAAGATTATATTATCTTAGAAATAAATCTATAATAACATTATCATAATGTGCAGCCATGTGAGAGGTAAATATCTCAAAATTTTCTTATAAAATAAAGGAAAAAATAGTGAACATACTGATGCCACTGAACTGCCAGGAGATATTTATATTTTGAATATGGGATACAGTTCAGGACCCATGATATGTAACATGATATAATAAAATTTCCTTAAAAAAAGTAGTAACAGGCTGACAAAGATAGCTGAAGTTACAGAGTAAGTACTGTATAATGAAAAGAAAATAAGTCTCTTTAGGTAGAAAAAAGATGCCAGGGAGGAAAGACAGTTAACTATGTAAAATAATGAGTAAAGTAAAATAAAAAGAGGTTGAGAGGACAAGGAAAGATCAGTCATTCTTTCTTTGTTACAATGCAGGAATTCTTTATTTTTGACAACACAAAAATTTGTGTTGCCCACACAAGTTTTCAGGCAGTGACCCAAGTTAGACAGGAGTAGGTGACAATATAGCCCCATAAACTTTTTTTCTGAAGCTCCTCGTGGTGGTCGCTACTCAAACACAAAATTAGAGAGTCAATGGATCTTTCATCAGAAACAGTGCAGCCATTTCTATGTTCTTACAGGCAGGTTTTCTTGTTATTTTTGAAACATTCGAAATAACTGAAAGTCCGTGATGATGTGTTTCCAACTAATTTCTATCTTGCAACGTATGTTTTTCTTTCTGATACAACAGAGAGCCCTTCATTTTATTCTTCCTTGTACACTGGAGACACCATAAAGGAATTTTTTTTGTTACTTTATTTTACCAATAATATCAGCCACAGAAGCCCTTTGATGTTTAGCTTAAACTGTTTGTTCAACACAGGTCTGAGTTTCTTACAGTTCTAAATATATTTCTACTATCATACTAGGGCAATCCTGAGATATTTTAGCAATCACTATTGTGTTTATGTTATACAACCATGGGATTCATCAAACTCTTCAAAAGCAGTTTCAGGCAGCCTGAGCTTTGTATTTGTATTTGTAATTTATCCCCCAAATGTATCTTGGTGTAATGGTACCAGGCATCAGATGAAGGCATCTGTCAGAGTCTGGAGAATTTTGCCTGTGGTCAGACAGCCTCTTTTATGTCTGCCTGTTTGATGAAGATCTTTGACTTGCAAGACAAC
>VWZT01005368.1:563003-620048 GCA_013397055.1 Pachycephala philippinensis
TGCTAAGCAGGATTTATAGTTCGAATGATCTTTCTTTGCTTTGGAGATTTACCACTTTCCTGATCCTAGTAGTGTAGATTAGAAAACGCATGAAAACATACTCAGTACAATACATTCTTATCTTCTTTTAGTGTGGATAAAATCAAGGAAATTTATTTCCATTGCTTCAAAGATACCATCTTTGTGTTCAGAAATGTACTCACAGTTTCATTTCTTTAGACCTTTAAAATTCTGGAAATTCCTTTAGATTCATACTGGGACTTCCTGTTGTTAAGCTGCCATTTTTAGGCTGTGCTTATCCATTTAAGAAATTGTCAGGCTACTTAATGCTATATGAACTTTAAACTTCACATTTACACTGAAAATATAGGAAGGTGGGGTTATGTCATTTGCTGAGAGTAGATTTATACAATATGTATTGGTTATATGTGAACTTCTTCTGATGAAGTGCAGGTCTGTGGGACTGTGTTAAAATTACTTAGAACTTCTATTAATAAATCTTCTGGAAGTTAAATATCTGGGTTTATGTTCATCAATTTGCCCTAAGTAATTTAAAGAAGGTAAAGAAAGAATATAAGAGTCCAGAGAGTGTAAATATAAGCTCATGTACCTACAACTGCCCAGGATCAGGAATCTAAGATACAAATGCAGGGTACAAAACCAATCACCATACAAGAGATTAGAACTACCTAAATTAGATGAGAGGAAATACTGAAAATGGGAAGATCCACGACTACATTTCATTGATGGTTATTTTGCCTAATATCCTTTTAATGTTAAAGGATCATAAACTACAAAATGTAATATATGAAACATTTTATGCAGAGCTAAACCCCAGAAATTTTGTATGATGGATGCCCAGATTAATAGATTAGAAAGTCATATTCCTTCTCATACTGGTGCTCATGCGCTCTTTCTCTGGCTCAATGAACCTTTCGTTCTTTGCTGCCTAATGACACATTTGCAGCAATGTGGAGAATGTGTTCTGTGAAATATCCTCATCATAGTTTGGGCACCAGCTGCAAGGCTGATGAGTATAGCAAATGTAAAAGTTAAACATGAGTCTACAGAGAGAGTATAGCATCATTAACTCACAAAGTAACACTTTTTTCAGTCCTTGGGCCAAAGGATATTGTGGATCAAGATACCAATGTGATTTCTATCTGCTTTATTTTTTCAGCAGAAGTAACATGTTGTTGTAAAAAGAGGACAAGAGAACTTTGTGTATGTTATTAGAAAAGCTGCTATAATTTTGAGAATCTTCATTTACGTTTACAATTTTTAAAGAATGGCATCAGCTGCAGGTACCTCCTATTGCCAAAACTTACTTTCTGAAGTTGCAGAATCCTCTCAGGACAATTGGGAGCCTGGCCAAAATATGATAGCATGATCAAAGTGATCTGATACAGAAATAATGTATAGTTTATGTCCTTTGGAGTTTATTAATCAATTTTCTGGTTGACTTCTAAATACTCTTGTTAAAAGGTAGTTCCATAAATTTAGTCTTCTCCTACTTAAACATCTTATTTTATTTTCTGTCTACATTTTTTTTCTTTACTACTCTAAATGTATTTTTTCTTGCCCAATCTGACCCTGTAAATAATTATTTTCTCTTTGTTGTCTACCAAGCTTTCCTGACTGCTCTTTGCAGCTAGTGGTTGTAATTCTTTCACTGTGCTTAACAAGGATCCCTTGTAGATTCTGAATCCCCCTGCGCCACCCCTCACAATTTCATTGAGCACAATTATAATAACTGTTTTTTTCACATATAAGATCTTTCTGACAGGGAAATTATGCGATGTGTTGTGCAGCAGGAGTCTTTTACCTCTGAACAGTATGAAGAAAAACAAAGCCTTTATGACTGTATAATTAGTGATTATTTTCTTTTTTGTAGGTCAATACTACTAATAATTCATCCTCATAAAAATAAATATAATTTCCCAGTGCTTATAATAGGACAAAGGGAAAGAATTTCAAGGATAGATGGCTGTAATATAACAATTTTCAATACAATGCAAGCAGGACTTGATGACGTATATGTACATACACTAAAAAAGAGGAATTTGAAGGAAAAACACTGAGAGGGAGAACAAATCTATGAGCTGCCGCTAGAAGTGACATGAAGGAGATATTGCAACCCATGATAATAAGAATCGGTAAGAAAAAATAAGTTCCCAGAGATTAGGTAGGATGCTACAACAAGAAGATAATTGGGAGAAGAAAGGAAATACAAAAGAGTAGCACTCATTAGAAAGAAGAAAATAATCATATGAATGGGACAGAAAGCTGGAACTGAGAGTAAGAGAAAACATGGGTAAAGAAAAGGAGGAAAATATGCATAAAAGAGTAAGTAGTAAGAAAGCACAGATGGAATTTCTTCTCAGGTCTTACATCTGCATGTAAGGATTCAAAACTGAATCTTGAACCATAAAGTATTAAATAGTTCAATATCTTTGTTTAATAAATAAAACCTCTCCTCCTATTAGAGAATGTTTTTTGATTCTAAGATCCTCGTTATATTATCTTGTTTATGATCTGAAATACAGTGATCAGGGCTCAAGCCCCACTGTACTTCTTTTGGAAAGTTATATTAACAGGTTGGACAGGTTTGGCCATGTATTGTATTGGCAGATCAAAAATTACATGAATTAATAGGATGTAGAATAAATGGCTACTTTTGACAACCTCCTTTTCATTAATTTGAACCATAAACAATTACCCAGGGTTTGACTGTATATTACTCAAGAGAAATATTGAGACCACGAGAAAAGTAAATCGTGGCAAAGGTTCACTGTACCCAAAGTTAAACTCAGCTGAACACAAAAAGAATTTCTTGCTTTAATATTTTCTAGCATCTCTTATAAAAAAGTATTTTGACACTTCAGCCCTCATCCAAAATAGGTTAAGATAAATGTTAAAGAGAAGTACACTCTCAGCAAAGTTTCTGCATTTAAACTGTCCACCTTAGAAAGCCTGATATCAGTTATTCAAAATTCGTGCTTATTGATGCACTCATGTCTAAAGTATTTGTCTCTCCAAGGAGTTTGAAATTACTTAATGAAAATTCTAGTACTTGCATTCTTTATGCTTCAGGAGTCTCTATTCAAATCTGACTTTGGCAGAACTTTTAACCTGTCATGCATCCCTCTCATATCATCCTCAATATATTTTAGTGTATCTTCTCATAAATCTGTGTATTTTAAATATATAGTATGATCTATGTTTCATAGAGTGAGGGAATGGATTTAAAGAACAGAAAATACATGATTCTCCAAGTTATACATGAAAACCGGGAAAACAAATGGATTGAAACTCAGTCAACCTGAACTATCTACCCAGATAGCAGAGTGCAGCTGGATCTCACTCTAAGATGAATTCAGAACAAATCTGGAACGTACAGGTGGACCCAAGAAATATGAATTACTCCTAGGTCCTATAACATAGATTTATTTTATGTCCCAGTTTAACACTTTGGACACTAAACTATTCCAAATATGTGTGATTTAAGAAAACTCTTCAAATACATGTGATTCAAGACAGCTGTTTAGCCTGAACAGGTGTATTTCTTTCCACTGAAAATTTATTTTCTTATTGATCATATAAAACATCCAGACTCACTTGCAGTTCATGATCTTACTCTACTTAAATCCTGAACCACATACCTCTGCATGGAGACTTTTTTTTTTCTTTTTGAGGGAAAGAAGATCTTTCATTATGTTTCCAATAAAAGGTGATCAAAAAACCTTAACAGTCTGAATTTTTAATGTTATTTGTCATCCCACTATATTCTTGATAGTCTAACTTAAGAAAAGGATAAAAACCAAATACTAATGTTTATCAGAGTCTTAAGATTCTTGCCCTTTGATTCTACACAAGTGTAACTGTGTATGGGTAAGTTTAAGATATGCGAGCTAACCCCATAATTATGTTATCATATTCACTTAAAAGAATCACCTCTGCAACACATAAAAACAGGCATATTTATTTTTGCACAGTGACATTTTCAAGATTCAAATTTCTTAGAAACAATTTGTGTCAAACAAAGTCAGGTTAAGGGTTTAACATTGTGCTCTATTGTCTTCACTTGCATTCTATAAATACATGTCCAAGATGTAACAGAACCATGGTAAAAGCATAACATTCAGTAAACTGCTCTGCAAATATTGCAAAACTTAGGACAGCTTAATTGAATGTATTTACAACCATATTTATACATTTTCTTAATGTATTTATTGTCTTACATTCCAAAACATTGTACGCTTATTTTGCTCTGAAGTCCCTTTCCATACTAAGTAAACTCATACGTCAAAATCCCAAGGTATTTCTTCAATACTGATTTTGTTTTTGACTAAAGCTTCAAAACTTCTGACTAGACCCATTTGATGCAAAAGTCCTATAATACATCTGCAAACAGTTGCATGCTCATCTGACAGCACTGGAAAGTTTATATTTACGACATGCTGACAACCACACCATTCCTGCTTTAACTATGGCCCTCTTGCATTAAAGACTCAGCCCTCATTTTCCAGTCTCATCCTCAAAGCAAGCAGCCATAATCTGATGCAAGCTCTTTTGGTATGCAAGGTGAAGGCAGAAGCATTTTAGTTAAAGAACAAGTCATCCATTAGAATAAGATTGCTGACACTGTGTGTTGACTAGACCATTCTAGAAAAATGATTTTTTTTTCCCCAGTTAATGAAGACCTTCAATCTGAGCCTAACAGCTACTTCTGCGCCATTTTGGTTGCAGCTCTTCCTCTGCCTAATTCTAATTTTACAATTAAACATAATTTATGACATATAAATCAATATAAATTATTGAATGTACAATGAAATTGAAAAGTACATAGAACTTATCTGTTTATTTTTTTGGTTGCCTTTTTTTGTTTTTGTTTTTGGGTTTTGGGGGGTTTTTTGTTGCTTTTTAGGAGGGAAGAGGGGAAAGACAGCAGTCAAGCAAGTAAAGTTTATTGAAAATTTTGGGTTCATTTTCTTTATATATTTTTTAATAATTCTGAGTCAGTTCCCTAAAGTCAACTAAACATAACCTAAGATATGTTAAGTACCTATCATAGAAAATATATTTTTAAAAGCTATGTGTTTTGCAATCTCATTCCAGCAGAATCCTGACATGTATTTTTCTGCAAGGATCCAGACACATAAACATTTGTTGCATAAAAATGTCTTATGTAAAATATAGCCACAATTTGGAAAAATGGAATAAGAAAATAAACATCTGATTTTAAAGAGCAAAGAAAACGGTCTGTGATTTTAGAAGGTGCTAAACATTCACAATTTATAATGAAATCAACAATCCAATGCTTTTCCATTTTGTGCAGAACCGCACAAAGACTGTGAACTTTCATAAGAACAAAAAAGAAATTCACCTACAATAGCTGTACAATCGGTGTTATTTAAAAAGTTTCATTTGATCACACAAGATATATCCCTTTAATTGTCTATATACATAGATCTGGCAAAGAATATGTAGTATGGTGTAAACTACTTGTGAGATAAATGATAACGTGGATAAATCGATCGGAAAGTCAAGCAGATTTACAATTTCAGACAGATCATACTATTGGCATTTTTCTACACTTTATTTTTGGTATTTCTATTCATTTAGGTGCCTAAATCTGGCTTATTCTCATTGGCTCCTTTATAAATCAGATGAAGACAATGCGTTTCAAGCAGGTGATTTTTCTGTATGCCTACATTTGGATGAGGTGGCCCATCTGGTAGGAGGAAACTGCTTTCCTCCAGTTTTTCTCTTCCTACACAAGGGCCTGGAATAAAGATGCCCATTGATTACAGCAATCCTAAGTTTTTAAATAATCCTATTTCATGTTCTGAAAGTTTCTGAAGTTCAATTATATAGATATATTTTTCAGGTTGCTGTATTAAAATGCTCCCTTATCCCTGAAATCCAGGATATTTAAAATTTAGGTAACCAGGTGCTGCAGCTACATTTTTCTGAACACTTTTTCTCCCTCTAGGTTAACAAAGAGATATCTTTTGTGTATGTTTCATGTCATTTGAAAGCTCTACGTTATCCACTCTCTCAATATCATAAGCGTTTGATTTCAGAGGAGAGAAATTGGTTTTTGTTCAATGCATATTTGAGTCTTGCAGTTATAATCTAAATTAAATTCCTGCCATAGTTACTGGAAATAAATATTTGTGGGGCCAGTTCCTTCTAGGCGTTTATCAAAGGGTAGAGATTCATCTTATCCAACTCAAGTATTTCTGTGTGAAGTAGTCATTTTAGGCACTTTTGCAGTCAATGGAGAGAAACACACTTTTACAGTGTGATTTATTTCACCTTATTAATGAGATGGATCATGTCCTCAAAATAGTGATTTTGCTACTCTGGCTATAAGAAAATCCTTTGGATTTATAATTCTGATGTGGACTTTTACACAGTAGATATCTATATTTGAGAACACTTTTTATTATGAAATGGATATTTATTCATTCAGCCTGCTATAGCAAGTCTTCTTTCTCTTTTATCTTTCATATGGAACAAATGACCATTTAAAATTAACTGATATCCTGGAAATATACAGATGTAGAAACAAGAAAAAAACAAACCCAAAACCTAAGCCAAATAGTCTTGGTTTTCACACTATATCTATATGTGAGATTTTCCACTATGTGACTGAAATGTGCCATTCAAACAAATGCAAAACAATCCAAGAACTTGATATTTCAAGAATTCAAATTACACAATCTATTATTGTTATTTGATAACAGTTACAAGAGCCTTTTAAATGCTTTTGTGGAAATGCCTTCTCTATTTATTCCTCATGAAATAAGTAATGCAAAGTCATAGATAACAGGTCACCTTCAGATACCTTCAGATCTTTTTATTGCCTTATTTGTGACTTTGATAACAATGCAAAACTTCTCTGTAAAATTGGATCACACAATGTCAATACTAAACAGCTCCACTAAAGAGTAGCTATTAATTGACATTTTTCTAAGTAGATATTTCCTAACATGGATTATATGTCTAGCATCCGTCATTGTGAATAATAAAAAACTGTAAATATAAAAAATACCTAAAAGGAATAGTCCAAAACTGCAAGGTAATCAACAGTTCCAGAAGCAGTAGAGGATCACAAGATTAGTATTTATTTTTTTAAATGGATTTTTTAACACTACACTATTTGTAGAAACACATCAAAAGTGTAATAAAAAAAGTACCTATTTTTCTTGATTTTTTTCCATTGAATTCTACTTAAATTATTCCATATATATACAGCTGCAAAGAGTGTCTAGAAAAGTATACTCTTGAAGTTTAGCCATCTAGCATTTTGAGATAAATTAAATCAAAAAGATTAATTAATTTGAAAAACAGAGACATAATGTGCTGTGGTATTTTTATGGGTTTTTTGTTCACTTAAATAACTAATTAAAGACCTGAAAATATGTAATTTATTCTATGATTTCTTTAATAATTTATTAATAAATATTAATGGCACTGCTACAGCTATAACAATTTCCCCTTCTGGGAAACCTGCTTATTTTGCCTTTTAGGCATTGCTTTTATAAGCAATATCAAGAAGCAAATTTGGCCAGTTTGGATGGGGCCCTGAGCAAGATGGTCTAGTGGAAGGTGTCCCTGCCCACAGCAGTGGGGTTGGAACCAGATGATCTTGATTCTATGATTCATTCCATGATTCTATGATATCTTTGCAACAATCGGAGAATGATCACTTTCTGATAGTATTGCTTTTTCTAACTTGTTATAAAAATCTGTATGGACTCATCCATTTAAAAATAACTTTTCTAGCATTCACGTCCTTGGCCTTCTTTCTATCTCAAAACCAGGGGCAATAAAAAGGAAATTAATAAAATTTCATGAGAATTAATAAAAATCATGAGTAAATAAAAAAGGACTTTTTGACACATAGAACAGAGAAATGTAAGAATTCTCAGTAGTCCCAGAGGACCTTAATTTTAATTACTTCAGAGGACTGTAATTTTAATTATTTTTATTTGTGTTTGATTAGTTCAAAAGATGTCCATGTATAAAGATAGACAACAATAAGAAAAAATGGATCTAATTCCTTTGTATAAATCCAGGCTAATGTGAAACATAGACATTCTTGCAAAACTGGTTGACGTTCTTGAAAAAAAACTTGGAAAGTCAGAGAAAAAGCTAACATTTTAGAACATAGAATATTAAACTAGAATATTAATAGAACATTAAACTGGATTATTAAACCAGTAAACTAGTAAACTTGAAAGAAGCTTTTTGTGGAATTTAGTCATTGATTTCACTAAAATTATTGTTTGTTGCAGCTCCGATTTCACTGATTTTCATACTTGGAAATCAAAGAGATTATGTGAGACAAAAACCATTGTAGATCAACAACAAGATCACCTGTTTTTTGAAAAGTAAGCAGCTTTTCCTGTAAACCTAATATTGTTTAGCACAATTCAGTGTATCAGAAGTGATTTTAACTCATACATAAAAAATGGGTCTTAATGAATCACAGAAATCAAGACTGCGATTATATACTACTTGGATTTAAATACATTCCCTTTGAAAACAAAGGTAAAACGATTATTTTTTTTTAATAAGAGCAAACATAATGGTAAGTAAAAAATTAATTAAAAATTCTTCATAAATTATCTTTAGAAGAGACTTGTAGCAGTTGTATAAAAAAGAATATGAAAGCCAATTTTGGCTCTTATTGTGGCTAGATTTTACATAATCAAAATAAAACAAAAAATAATTTTATTCTTTCAAATAAGAGAAGTAAAATAGACTGAAAAATTTCACATGACAATCATTTTGGTAAAATAAAGGCAAATTGAAGAAGTGGAAAAGAACATTGAGAATTAAAAATAAAATTGAAGAAAAATGGAGGAAAATAATGATCAAGGCACAGAAAACAAATCTGCCACAGAATGAAATTAATAGAAATAATCCAGTTTTGAAGATCAGTATATAGGTAGAACGATCATATTTCTATTGTGTATGAATATAATGAAATCAAAAGAAAGTTCTGGGAATAGAATTAAAATTCAATTTCTAAGTTCATTAGGTATCTCTGCAGGAGAACTGAATGCCAATGTCTATATTTAATTACAATTATAATTCTAGAATCTTCTTCACTTGGTCTCTGAAACTTGTGTTTATATGAAGCAAAATCTTTAGAGAGGTAACATCTTTTATTCAACAACTTGTTGTAGTTGGAGAAAAATTGAGATGCTTGTCTGCAAAAGACTAATTGCAATTCAAAAGGCAACTGGCTGTGGAAAATGAATACTGAAGTGTTTTCAGCTGATTCCAAATTAGGGCAGAGAAATATTTAAAATATTTAAATCTGTATACTTAGACTTCCGAATTGTAATTCAGTTTACGTCAGTAAACAAAGATCTCCAGGCATACTGATGCTGTTAGACACATCTTCAACTCAGATGTCCCAAAATAGAAGCTCTATGTATTTTTTCATCTCAAAGTATTGCAAAGGTTTCCACTAAGAGAACTTATTTTAGTGCAACCAGAATTCCTTCTCAAAATTGCTAGTGACAGAGGATTGTGAGGTTTCTGCTTTTGAGCCATAAAATGTTTCCTATAGGATCAGCAGGGAAGTACAGAGAAGTGTATTTGGTGTCCTGTTCCCAGAAACTGCCTCCCTGAATAGCAGAATTTCATATTGCAGTAGTGGCCTTAGGTTCTAACTGATTCAGCTGAGCAGACAGAAAGCATCAGCATCATATCTAATGCCAAAGCAAAAGCTCAAAGTGTCATTACTGGCAGAAATTATCAACCCTAAAGGGAAGCACAGATGACACTAGTATATTTACCATATGAACTTTATTAGATCAAATGGTTTAATTTTCCTTATTCCACTTGCATTTATTCTGATTTCCTGACTTGCAGTTATTCTCAGTCATAAATGGAAGGTCATAAATTGGCAGCTCTAATTAGGCAAAATTTTGTATTTACAAGCATCAGAAAGAAATAAAATATAGGATTTTTCTCCCTCTTGAAATGCTAGAAGAGGCTCTATAGACTGTTTTGGTCACAGTTAATCTGTTAACATGATGCAGTGAAAGAAGGATATCAATTTTCCAGCTTGTCATGAGCTTCCAACATGCAGTTGATGCATTAAACAATGACATTAGAGACCACATGCTTAAATTGAATGTAAGATTAGGAAAGAATTAGGTAACTGTTCCTTTGACTCCCATATTTGCAGCAAAGCCCCAGTGCAGCCACAGGATTGCTTTATGTATTAGTTGATTAAACACACAGGCTTCCCCCTCAATAGACTCATTTATAAGATGTGTTAATACTGCCAAGGAGGTACAATCTGAAGTTACAAAAAAGTCTGCTTTTAGTTTTCTCCTACTCTAGAGTCACAGCTCAGTCTCTATGAATATCCAGACCATTTGACCTCTTCCCTTTAGCAAAAATCAAACTGCTCATTTAAATGAGAATGCCATAACCCATTTGAAGACAAGACCTGAACAGCAAAAAAATTATATTACTATCCACTTTTCTCTTTTAAAAAACACAGTTTAAAATTGATTAAATATACTTTCATGTTTCTGCAGTTCTCTTGCAGCCATGAAAACTGGTCACATATTCCTTTCTGCTCTTTGTGTAGCGATTTCACACAATTATCCAGTTCTCCAGGACACATTCATGAGAACAGTACCTGAACTTACTACTCTACATTCACATATTTACGCCTACAATACTCCAGGTTCTTTTCCTTGTTCACTGTGAACGGTTTTATGATTTTATAGGGCATAAATACTTAATCTTTGTCACTTCCAAACTTCTTCAAGTTTGTGATCAACAGTGTATTCACTGTGTAAATCCTTGTTCTTGTGAAGTTATCATTCTCTTTGTCTCATAGAAAAATAATCATTTCACAGTCAGTAAAATCCTAAGCAGTGCTGACAAAGTCATGGTTGTTTGATGACTACAACACAGGCACCAGCTCTTCCAATATTTAAGGAAGCCATCTGCAGAAAAACAGACACAAATTAACTGAATAGGAGCAAACCATGCAAAAGATTGCCAAACAGGAACAAGCCATGCAAAGATTGTCAAAGTGCTGTGTCAACATTATTTTAAAATGGTCAAAACTAATGGGAGTATAAACGGCTAAAAATAAATAAAACCCACATTACCCTGCTATTGTAATTTAAAATTACTTACACCTGACATCTTTCATTTCAAAGTGTGAGAACAGAAAGCAGGAATTAATTTTAGAGTTGTCATCAATTTTGTGAACCATTGATATGCAAGGGGTTTCTACATTCTGTAGACTGTGGCTGATGCTTCCACTTTAGTCCTTGAGGCAAGCTGAAAGCTCCCAATACCGAAATATATGGTTCCAGTATTTCTAAACGGGTTCAAGTACCCTTTAGAATAAGTTTGGCAATTTTAAACACTATTCAAGACAAGACAAGGATTAAAACCTTTAGGGGACTGAATCTTGCTGAAACTATCACAGTAGTCAGCTCATATGTATGTAACAGCACACTGTAATTAGTGGCACTGTATAAATCACAACATTGTTTACACATCTCCTGACTACCTCTCCAGGCATGTTTATTAATTGTTTTTAATGTGAACTGGTGGTTTTGTGAAAAAAATCTTTCCAAATTCATTTCTTATTTCCTACAGAACTTCATAAAAATGCTCTTCTCATTATTTCATAGTAGATTAAAAAAGATGGGCTTCTGCACTAACTTTAAACCACGTATGTCTACATTTAAGCTAGTCAACAGGAGCTCCCCATTGCAACCATAAAAAGAAATAAGCTTTCTTGAGTATAATACATCTCACCTATTTTAAATGTTTATTTTAGGATAAAATAATGATTTTAAAATAGGCACTTTTCTACACTAACTTTAAAGGAAACTTAGAATGGCTAATTCATATATAAATGTGTGTGCGTGTGTGTGTGTGTCCATGTGTGTGTGTATATATAAACTAAACTTTATAATTACCTGTGTCCACTCATTGGTTTGAGGGTCATATGCTTCCATAGTGTTCAGGTATGACTGACCATCATAGCCACCTACTGCATATAATTTGTCACCAAGGAGGCAAACACCAACAGCATCTCGAGGCATACTCAGTGGAGCCACCATTGTCCATGTATCAGTTTTTGGGTCATACCTGAGGAAAGAAAAATGAAACTGGGTATGTGGAGAGAGAACAGGTATCTATTCATGTTGATTTTCACTTGAATATAGTCTCTTTTTTTTTCCTGGGGGGAAAAAGTCCATTAGCATCCTATTCAAAGATATTCTTCCTCACAGCAAAAAGATACAGATTTATTGTCTTCTCAATTCAACACTCTAGATGTTGATTATAAACTTTTGCTCAGCTAACCTAGAATAAACCAAGGTATTCGTAGGATTGTGTATCAGAAAAATATCTGAAAAAAGATATATGAGCAATATGTGGATGGATGGATGGATGTATAAATTTTATTTATATGTTATGCATAAATTTTAAGTAGCGTATTTCCAGTAGCACATCAAAAATATTAGAAATATAATTTCTAAAATTAAATTTCACTATATTTTAATTTCTGAAATTATACTATACAACAGTAAAAACCTCCCTATGTATTCAGGGAATATGCTTAACTGCATTAAAGTCTCCTCCTGATATTTGCTCAAGTAAAGAAATTAATACTGGTTTTAAGACATAATCAGTACTGAATTTTTAAAACTGAAAGTAAAAATCCTTTTGTATAATGATGGTAATTTAAAAATTGAATATTTAACCTAGCTATTCATTTAGATATTCCTTAACAAGGTAAAATTATTTCATTTCAGAAGTCATTCCATTGTAACTGCTTTGGACATCCATAAACCAAAAACGAATTATCTTTTGATAGGTTGTTACCAAGGATGTCTGGAGTATTAGGTTACACTTGATACCTCATTTTTAGATATCAAGTATTACTAAAACAGAATACTGTATCACAGTATAATAAAATTAATTTCATCTGTCCTGTAGCAAGTCTATGTAATAGAATAATTTGATCAGTGGAGAAAATAAGCAATTTTAGTCTACAAAATCTTTGTCTGACTTCATTAATTTGCTAAAAAATGTAAGTATTTTAGTCAGTCATATTATCAATAAGCAACTTGTAGGGATACTGTTTGAAGTCCCACCTATTTGAACAATGAAATATTATATATATATTTTAATACGAGCACTGAAACAGCAATGTTACAGTGTTTTGCTTGTAATAGCCTCCTGGTTAATAAATATGACTTCTAAACTGGACAATAAAAGAATTGTCTGTAACCTTATTTATATTGTCCTTGACAGGCAAACACATTTTAAGAAAAAAATCTACTCATCTACTAGCTGCTAATCCTGGCATTTGGGGGACTTCTCAGAAAATAAGATGTCAAATATTTAGACGTATGATAAATGTCTTTCCTAACTTCAGAGGAAAATATTGCAAAATATTGCTTGAATATGTGGAAGGGAAATGAACATGTAACAAGCCAAAAAAAAAATATTTTTAATAGACTTTTTTCAAAGATTGTGTGAGTTTTTCAACAACAGCATCATATGCCTCTAGCTGAAACACTTTTTCATCCAGTGAAATGCACCAGTGTGCATTATATCTTTGCCTGCCTAAAGGTAATAAATGTTTAATAGACTCCTTCATGCACTGCTCTTAAATTACAAGGGCCAAGGTGAGAAGGTACAAAAGCTGGAAAAAAATACAATTGACATCATTGGACCTTTTCTTTTTCTTCTTCCAATAAACAGGTATGCAAGGCTAAAATGAATCCTTATAACTCAATTCTGTCAACAAAACAGAACTGTGCAAGAACTTGTTGGTTTTGTAATTGCCAGGAAAATACCTGAGATTTCTGACATCCTTTCTGCTGCTAAAAGCAAGTGTGTATGTCATTCTTATAATAACTAGGTATGCCCCAGGCTGAGCAGGGTTATGATAAAAGCTCCTGAATGTGGAAAGAAATCAATTTTGAAATCAAGGGGAGATGAAGGGGAAAAAACTATAGGTCAAATGACTATGTTTTTAGCATCTGTCAAGTTTCGAGTAGCATTTGAAAAAGAAAGCTGCTTTATGAAATCTGCCAAAATATCTTGAAAATTGTATAGTTTTTATGAAGAAAATAGTTGTTTTGCTTTTAAAAAGGAATAGAAGATTGCACTTTGACAACTTATGAAGATGAGAGAAACATAACTATTATTTTATTTCAGAATGCTTGATTCCAGAGGAAATCCTTGAAAATTGCATCTACCTTAGAAGAGATCAAACTGTAAGACCTTATTACTATTGAGCAGGATTTTAGCAGTAGCATTTAAAAAACAGATATCTGCTGTCATTGTATTTGCATAATCTCAAAAATAAATTTAAAATATTATGTCTGGTTTGACAGTCTTCCAGGAGCAAATTGGTACTAGAATAAAGTACATCCTACCAGGCAGTATCAGAATGAATAAATGATTGAAGCAGCCTCATTCCTGAAGAAGAGACTTAGTTAAAACACAGGCCTTTGATATTTGTGGAAAGAAAAACTTTCAGAGAGATATAAAATAACTTAGACTAATAGACCTTCTCATCACTTTCTATTCTTCGTTTTCCTGAGATATTGAGCGGCTTTTATTTTTTGAAAATGATGCATTATTTTGGAATAAAAAACCAGACACACTAAATCACATTCCAGCCATCTTATAAACTAATCAATCACTGCACGGGCCATGAGAGTTTTTTCACATTTCAGTGGAGTCCACCAGTTAATTCACATCCACTCTATGCAAATAAATAGTCTACAAGTTCTTGTTTGTTAGTCCCAACTTTTAGTCTCAGAGCTGACTGTTGATGAAGTACATTATCCACACATTTGCTATCAGTGGAAAAAACAACTAGATGAGGGATGCTAGACATGGTCATTCTAATACCAATACATAAACCAGCATAAGGCTATGTGGTTTAGCTCGTTGTTGCAGTCTCCCCTGAGAAAGACAAACGTGATGGGATATGGTTCATCTTCAACACTGGAAAAAGAGAGAATGAAAAATGAAAGAAAAGCTCCCTTATGAGCACCAATAAGCAGAAGTAGTTGAAAAGATCTCATAATTATTGACTGTCACTAGTAGTCTTAATATAAATTTATTTCATTGAACATTCTTGTTATTGTTCCTTATAAATAGAAGTCCACAAGGAGAGGCCCTCTAAGTAGAGGCATCCTGGGATTTCCCTGATTAATTGTCCCTCTGTTGGAGATGAGAAGTATTTGGCAGTCTGTGATCTTTGCATACATACAGTAAAGACAGCAATGAGTCTAAGACTGAGCAAAATCATACAGATAACATAAGGAGTTTTAACTTAAAATTTTTCAATTAAATATTGAATGCCAAGCTGGACTCAGGAGAAGAAACAACTGACATTTAATTAACCCCTTCAGAAAATAAATAACGAGATAAATCTTTCCCAGCTTATATGTTAAGATAAACCAATTACTCAAACACATCTACTTCAGCTGTTGCAACCTGTACATATTTGGAGTGAATATTTTCCTTATTCTATTTTATAGCATTCAGAAACAGAAAAAAAGTCAAACCTTCATGAAACGTTCGAAGAATACCTTTAAACTGAATGCCGCAATTACTTCATCTGTGCTGTACTGCCCTACTAGATACTCTTGAATTTGTAGAAAATCTACTTGCAAAATTCAGGGTACTGTAAATATGGTGTATAAGGCCTATGTCACAACATTAGAAAGTGGCAATTTTGCTAAAGGAAGCAACGTATTGTACTGCGAATATCCATCACCTAAACAGTTACTTATTTCTTCTTTGCTTAGCTATGTTTTTAGAATTAGAAAATATTTCTAAACACAATTCAATTTTGTAAATTCAATTATAAAATTATTTAAAGGAAAAATTTTTACCACTACAATGGTTAGTTTGTGACACTGCAATGTATAATATAGTGTCCTAAAATTACTTAAATGGGATGTGAAAAGAGTCGATTTTTGTGTTTGTGGTAAAATATAATAGTACTGTGAATAAAAAGGGATGACAATAAGTTTCAAAGAAATTGTCTTTTACAGACCTTTATAGAATTTTTCAAGTAAGTACTAATTAGGTATTTCTTGGGTTAAAAACACCTGTTTCATTTTACCATCACAAAGTTCAGAAAATAATGCTACCAGATATCATTTTGTTTTTAAAAAAATGCATGTATAATTTGATACCTTTCCACATAGTCCAGCAGTCGAGAACAGTGATTAGAAGCAGGAGCATCATGACCTCCAACTGCATAAAGAAAGCCATCACACGTAGCCACTCCTACACCTCCTCTTCTCTTACACATAGGAGCACACATGTTCCATTTATTTGTGTGAGGATCATAATATTCCATTGAACTCAAACATGAACTTCCATCACGACCTCCAACTGAATATAACCTAAGAGAGTCCACACAAATAAATATGTTGATAAAACAAGAGCTCAGAATTGCAGAAATAAAAACAAGGAGTATCTGTTCTTTTATCTGACATCAGAAAATAGAAAAAAGAAAATATAGGGTATTTTTAAATCATGTGAATCTCATATGATGAGCAAACACAGCTGTTATTACCAAATTTATTAGCAAACTCACATGCTATTTAGCATTTTGTCCACCTGAATAGAAAGGAAGATATTTCTTTCTGCTAATGGATATTTTCATTGTTTCATTACTGCATATATAGTCAAGAGCACGACAAATGACATGCAGGTATGTCTCTATAGGTTTAAAAATCATGTAAGCAGAGTTGCTGCCTAAGCTCATTATCTATGAGATGGAAGTGGAAGTGCTAACTTATAATTGGTAATCCAGACAAATAAGAAACTATTTATTATAGTTTCTCTGTGTTTTTGCTGTGCATCAAAGCATTAAGAAGTACAAACCATATGGAAAATTAGATCTGATATTCAACAAATTCCACATAAAGATATATCAATGGGAACTTATGTTCAGAATGAATTTTACACTTAAAATATAGTAGAGATCAAATATGAAATGCATTGCAGATAGGAGCATCAGGTTTTGATTTAAACATGAATTTTTAAAAAGTACTACGTCAGTTTCAAGGCTCTTGCTTATGCTGAAGTCTTAGCCACACTAACAGTAACACGTCTACTTTGCAAGAAAATTATAACCCCCAAGCACTGTGTTGTTTTTCTTCATCAGAATGTTTTATGAGGATTGAGTTATGTTGGAAAGTCATGGACAACTTCTGAGAAGTATTTTAAACTTGAAATGATAAAAATGTGGTTTAACAAAAAAGATGTTGTGTTTGCAAGTATCTGCAGGCAAGAATCTTGTTTCATTCTACTCTTTGTAATGGGTCCCAGGAGGAAATGGTTCTGATTGTTCTTTCCCACTAATACCATGCTGCATTCATTCCTTATATGAATCTTTTTGCAGTCTGTTGCCTTTTATACAGTGCCTGGAGATTAACTAATAGAAACACAGGCTATTTTAAAGTCCAACCACTAAGCAATTTTGGATGTGAAAGCTGTCTCTGTAAAGCAATTACTCATTTGGAAGCTTTTACTGTCCTAAGCACTCCATGAATTCAGAGCCATTTAAATGTGCATTTGCCATTACATTTCATTGGTATGGATGCTGATGAATAAGGAAGTGCTGTACAACCACTAAATATGTCACTGAAGCCTGAGAACATTTTGCTAGTGCCTGACAGACATACTTGTGCTCAGACTAAAGCACCCAGGAGAATCCATACTCCTCTATGAGAGATACTAAAGCAAATATACTTTTTTAACAACAATTTCTTTGGATCCAGACCTAATAAATTTAACTTTTTTAATTATTATCAGATATCTACAGATGAAATCAATATTAAGGCACCCAAGTGTGTTAATCTGTGGATGTCTACAGTGTCTAACTTGCTGTTACTCTCAGAGTAGTCGTCTGAGCCTAAAGAACAGTACTAAAAAAAATTTAAACATGTGACCGAAACTATTTACATTAATATAAATGTAAACATAAGCATTTACATGTAGGTGTCTGCAAGGATGTTATCTTTATTTTCAAAGATGTGACTTGGTTAAGCTACCCACAGACAGTAGTAAAACATTTTTTTGTGACATTTAAGGTATGTTGACATTCCTTCCAGGCTGAGAGATATGGAAAATAGTACACAGTAGAAAAATTAATGACTGCTGGCACTCTGAAGCAATTTAAATGGCAGTAGACAATTACATGACAGTAAGTGAATTGACCCTCAAAAATATAAACCATGATTAACACTTCTGAGATTTTCAAATTTATTTTTAAGTAGATATTTGGACACGCAAACACTGAACACTGTTTAAGAAACGCAAAGAACCAACACTTCTGCAGACTTCAGTGCAAATAATCTTGTGTACCCCTAAGCAAAATACCCACCGCTTTGATATTTCTTCTGGAATGAAAAGTTCTTATTTATTCTGTTGTCTTGCAACTGAAATAAATCTATAAGCTGATATTTGCACACTGAAAGTGGAACATACTTTCTCATTCCTCTATTCCAATTAAGACAGCTAATAAAATATAGCTGAAGGCACTCTTGAGTTGCTGGTAAAAAGATAGCAAATGCTCTTCATAAGTAGCTGATAAAATTTTCAGCCAGTGATTGGGACCACCTAGTCTTTTGCTAAAATGCATTCTGCTATTCAGAACAAAATTCATTTTCAAAATCGTATTTTAGAACTAGCATTTTAGAGTTTGTGTGTGTTTCTGTCTCTGCAAGGAATCGTTAATAAAAGTAACTTTTTTTCTAAATTTCACAAAGGTGAAATAAAAATAATTCAGATAAACAGAAGTTGGAAATGAAGTAATTGTTTTAAAGCTCTGATTGTGGTTGAGCCTGAATACTTCAGTTAGGAATTGCTTCCAGTCTTCAGCCAAATTTCCAAATCCACCTTCACAAAGGCCCAAAATTACTGGAGAACAACTCTGCAACAAGTGCTGATAATTCGGGATACTGTACAGCTATCTGAAACTTTTGAAATATTTATAACCAAATCTATTTAGTAGTCTTACTTCCTTCTTAGTGCTTAGAGTCTTATTTTATTAGATGACTTCAAATTAATCCATTTTTTCAGCTTTGTGTAGCTTGGCAACAGTTTGTAATAAAATTTCTACAGGGAAAAGTAGAATGTATTTGTCTGAATTAGCTGAATTACTCTTTATCGTGTATCCCATCAAAACTAGAATTATCATAAAAATAATAATTATATATCTCTGCTTAGAGAGAAAGATCAACAAGGAAAAGAAAGCATGCAGTGCTGAGCACTTTTATGTCCACAGTGAAAGTTCTGCCTGTGGTGATATTATAGATTTCTATTCCTGAATGGTCTGCATTTCAGCGGATCCAGACACTTGCATAGATATGAAATTAGACCAAGCTCAGCCTCTTCTGTCTTTTCAGGGTTTTGTCACTTCTTGTACTAAGATGGAGAGAGATTCCTGAACATTCATATATATACCTGTATGTATAATTGGCTAGAGGAATGAAGTAGAGGTTTCGAAGTAGGAAACATTAGGAGAAATCATGATCAGCTGGATCAAAAGCATTTATCTCAGTTCTGCCACTGCAAACCTTTGATAACTACTCAGAAAAGCCAGTTTTAAATTCAGTTTGACAAGCCAACCTCAAAAGACCAGACTGCCTTTGATGTGAGGTGGTACGGCTTGTGAAAACAGTTGAATCATGCCCTTGCTGCATTTCTTAATGAGTTTTTCCCTTTCAAAATTCTTTCACTATGAATATCAAAGACCTTATCCAGTCTTTTGCTTAGGCCCTTTTGTACCCTTTTCTGGCCTTTCAGTGTGTCTGAAAGAGCAGCAGAGAATTAGTCTGGCACAAAAAAAGATAGCTGGTTGGTAGAAGTGAGGGGACAGTAATAATTTTCATCAGAGCTGGACTACTGTATTGCTGAATCAGTCCATACCTGACCCAGGAGTCAGACTATAGGAGAGGAGAGATATTTATCCATGCTGCCTTGATTAAGCCAATGTAGTTCACTGGCAAAAGTTGAAAATACAATAATTTTGTGAATGGAAAGTATTAATGAAGTCTTATTTCTGCATGTAAATTTGGAAGGGCATTTCATGTATTTGTGATGCAATAGTGAAATAAATTAAAAATAGAATTTGACCCTAAAAAATGGAAAAAAAATAAAGTCATTGAATAAGTGCCTGGGATTAAATGAAGAGTAACTATTGATAAGTTAGATGAGAGTCCTGAGACCTTGGTCTAGTAGCTGGTGTTTCTCCCCATGGCAGGGGAGTTGGAACTATATGATCTTTGAGGTCCCTTCCAACCCAAGACACTCTATGATTCTGTGACATAAAATGTTGAAGAACACTCTTTGCATGGATAATATTGTTAAGACAAAGCTTGACTTCCTATACTAGAAGTTTTAGTTTCCTAACAGAAAGAACTTGTTTCAAGCAATTTAAATTGTAATCAGAATTATGTGGGCTACATTCTCTGTTCAAGACCATTGACTGAATGCAGATTCAACCAGTTAAAAAGCATTGTTGACTTTTTCAGGCTATAAGGTAGGTAAAGCAAAATCACCAACTACCTTATTAAATTAAAGATTTACTACAGCATGTACATGAGACCCTTTATTTGCTCTATTGTTTATTAAAAAAAACATGCAGTGAACATGTCATTAAACAAAATTTCTTAGTGAATCCATAGAATTACTTTGCACTAGATTGAGATAATATGTTTATGGTATTAATTTTCTTGGTGAGTTTAATAATTTTAGACCATACTGTTGTTCCATTTTTTGTCTCAGTATCCATTTATTCCATGATTTTGACTAGAATATTTTAAAATATCTACACCTTTTTGTAGTTTCCACAGTTGAGGAAGAATAATTTCAATATGTGTCTCATTTTCCCTATAGTTGGATGCAGAATAATTGTTTTTCTGAAAAAAAAGAGTTTGATTGAAACCATAAGTTAATAAACAGCATATTTATAAAACAGCCACAGCATAAAAACTGTCATAAAAGAACATGAAATAACTTCTCGGGATTCAAATTAAGTTATAAAACTATTTATAGGTCGAAGTACATTTAGAGTAAAACATAGTAAGAACAGAGAAAAATTTTCAACAAAAAAATTCTAAGGCTGATAACTTGTGAGGTAGTCTTTGAAGTATGTTTTCCCATTGCAAAAGAGTTTCATAAAATTCATTAATAGCTAATAACTTCCTAAGACAAATTGGAGATACTGTCTGGTTAGGTAGATGATACAGCATCTGTTATGGAAACAGATGTGACTGCATGATTTTTTTGATTAAAAAAAGGCACTGCTGTATTTTAGCATCATGCAAAATATCTATGTCATACTTAATATATTGATTTAAAACTATTTACTCGTAGTTAGTGAGAACATTGTGGGCAGAAAGCATGCAGTTGGAAACATTTTTTTTCCTTACCTGCCATTAACCTTGTATGCCAATTAATGTATTTTTCTTAGTTTAAATGGATTAATAAAAGAATAAGTGAATCATCAATAAGGAGTAAGAGCAAAGAAAACCTAAGCAACAAAAGCCATGAGAAAAAAATGGCACTGATGGGAAATACAGTGGTTTTGGTCATACTTTCTTGTCTTGTTAGTTTGGCATGAAATTTTGAAGTGTTACTTCAGCCTTAAAAAACACAATTAAAGCATATTAACTCTTTATTTAATAATATTGAGCAGTACCCTAGTCTTTGCTGAAGTATTAAAAAGTATCCATGCATTGCAATTATATAGATGACTTGCAAAAAAGTCTTAGATCATTTAGCTTGTGACCTTCAAAATGAACAAACCTTTCTCAGTTCAAAAAATTAAACCAATAATGTAAGATTTAGCTGAAGTTGGTCTACCAAGTCAAAAAAAATTTCATCTTACCCCAATAATAGTTATTAAGAAGTTAATCAAGTTTCAAATTGGAAAAATAGAAAGCTAAGAGTGGAGATAGCTTGGTATTCTCTTTTGCTGAGTATAGTAGATATTTGGTAGCTGCTGTAAGGGCTGTTGCCCATAAAGATATTTAGTTGAGTATTAGATTAATATTTAGCTTTCTTTAAATTCAGTCAGATGTATATGTTTAAATCTCCTTCCAGATTTACACATATATGGAAACGAGGAAGTTTTTGTATACACAGGATAATGCACACATGAATGCCTATGTGTATACGTGTGTGTGTGTGTAATCTAAGTTAATGCCTACACTTGGTCAGGGGAAGATCTCTAGACTTCTCCAACTACACTGAACAAGGGCTTCCTTCCTGTCCCAGCATATACGCACCAAGTACTATTTGAGACAGGTTCAGATTCTCATACTTCATCTCCCAGTAAATGTAATAATGAAAAGCCAAACTTTAATTATAACCAAGAATATAGAATATTAATACCTTTTACAGTCTTGACCACAAGAGAGAAAACAGTGAGTTCTGAATGCTTTTTTAAAGTCTGTGTTTAATTGTGGAAGCTGCACAATTAAAATAAAGACTGTGAATTTTTCTAGGCATTATCCACACTGCTTCCCGTTGTCTAGATTGGTGCATATGTTATATCTAAAAGCTTAAATTAAATGGAGTGACCCTACTGCCTTTTTCTGCCAGGTATCAGGACTAAGTTAACTCACTATATCTGTTTGGTCTGAAGTACCCACACATGTCCAAATCAATGCATACCATATTAGATCATATGCATTATCTATGTAGAATTTGTTGTTCATTACAAAACTTACAAAAAAGAAAATATTTATGTAGTACAGACAAAATATTTCTTATTACAAAACCTGAATGACAGACCTTATCACAAATTACAGGCATGCCAGCTGTACAACAATCAGCTAGTCCGAAAATTTTGTTGTATAGGTGATGGATGAAGAGAAGGGCATAGTGGGGGCATCCACGCTAAAAGATGTAGATGTGCAGTAAAAATTCAAAATAGAAATGTGGTTCAAATATCTGGGACCCTGGCCATAGTATAGCCAGAGAAAATAGGCTCCTCAAGTTCCCACCCTGCAGATCAGCAATGTTTTTAGCATCTGCTGTGTCTTCTACCACTCATTTAGATTCTAAAGAGGAAGTCATCCTAGCTGCATATGCATCTGCCTTGGACTGTAGGAAAAATAGTGGTTTTACAGTAAAGTTTCATGATTTTTCACTGTTCTTTTTAAGAGTGACATATTTTCCTAGTTTGTGTCTTTTTAAGGCTAGCCTAGCGCCACAGAAAAAAAGTAAACCTGTGCAGAGTCTCTTATTTTACAGGCTGGATGTAAAATAACAAGTTAAATCTTGCTTGAAAAAGAGAGGATATGATGCACTTTGAATTAAATTGTACATTCACTGAACTGCATGAGACCTCCATGTAGGAAATATGAATTTGTGGGCAAAAGTACAAAAGATCAGACCAGGGCACTGAATTAGTAATAAGCCTTAATGATTCTGCTAAGAAAAAATGCCACAGACAGTTTATTATACGATGCATGAAAGCCAAAGGGG
The DNA here is from genome assembly GCA_013397055.1 of Pachycephala philippinensis. NCBI lineage: Eukaryota > Metazoa > Chordata > Aves > Passeriformes > Pachycephala > Pachycephala philippinensis. The sequence goes on from VWZT01005368.1 coordinate 586,557, forward strand.
CAGAACTCCTGGAGGAGGTCGTAATCAGCCACACAATCAAGTTTTGTAGGTGGTTATATGAATGTAATACATTGCTAATTCTCTCGTGCCAAACACTGAACTACTATTAAGGACATTGTGGAATTATTAACCTTTGTCTCTCCAAGGTCAGTCCAAAGCAATTATATTCCTGGTGAGTGACTAACTACAAGATGATTTTGAGAAACTTTCTTGTGCTTACACTAAATTTTTCTTAAAAATGAAGGTACAGCATGCTAAACTTTCTGTTAGTAACTTTGTAACAGTGCATAATAATCGTGAGGGATGTATTAACTAAAGCAACTGCTATTTACAGCAGGCACAATATTGATCTAAATAACACAAGTTTCTTTCCAGTTTTTCTCATTAAATGACCTGAAAACAAAACATTCCACTGCGCATATGCAACACCTCTATTGGCCACCTTTCTGTGTTTCCCATTCAAAATGAAACAGAGAATAGCTGGGAAAGCGCTGCCAAAACAATAATCCAATTTATGAAAATCCATTACTAAATGAATCCAATTATTGCATAAGTGGTGGAACTGAATGAATGTAACTGAATATAAATAGATAAATAACTATTAAAAAAAATCCTAACGCTACATAGTTATTAAAGTCTCTCTACCTAACTAGTAAAATTGAAAATGTAACAAATGAATTTGCATGAGTGTGAAGGGAATAAATATGTATATATAAATGCATTTTGAAGTAATCATTAATATGTTCCATTTCTATCAGTGCTTAAGCAGAATTAATAGAATGTGGAATCTCATCTAAATTCTATCTGCTATAGTTAAGTAAGAGACAAAATTTGACATTACCAATTGATGATAAATAGTTACTTAAGGGACACAAACGGAAAATCAGGTTTTTTATGTTGGACTGTCTTTCAAAAAAATATGAAAAAATATCTGTGTCTAAGGCAAAGAGGAAAAAGGAAGGAAACATAATTGATGGAGAGAGATGAGTATTGCCAAACAACTCCAGTTTTAAAGACGCTGGATTGGATTAAGAGGATCTATGCTTAGGGGTTTGTTCTTGTAAAAGAAAATATCTCTGGGTCAGCTCATGCATCTTGCCTGTAGTATTGGCATTGCGTTTTCCTGCTTACAATAATCACCAGTCACAGGCACCGCAGCCTATGGAGGACACCACTCTGGATTAGGAGGTTATCTCCCAAAGGACTGCAGCCCATGGACAGCCCATGATGGAGCAAGTGAAATGTGTGAGGACAAAGAAGTGGCAGATAAAAGCAATTATGGTCTGACCACAACACCATTCCCCATCCCCCTGCACCATTCAGGGGTGGGCTATAAGATTATACAAGACATAAATTGAGCATGGGAAAGGGGGGAAGAAAAGTGGTATTTTAAAATTCGGGATTGCTTCTCACTAGCCAGGAACTATTTTTATTACTAATAAATTGCATTATTTTTCCCCAAGTCAAGTCTATTTACCTGTGACAGCAATTGGTAAGTGATCAGATAGATATTGATGGGGAATAATATTCTATTGCAGCATTTCTCCTTCCTCTTTTACTTTCCTTCAGAGAAAACAAATACTTATAAAACTTTTTTTTTTCTCTCAAATAAAAGTAAAATATTATTTAAAAGAATATTTACACAGTTATATTTTTAAAAGTTAAGATTAAACAATTCCTTGCTTTTTTTCATCTATCATATACCAACAGCAGTGTGTGGCATTTAATAAAAACAACAGCAACAGGGGGAAATATCAAGTTCACTATAGCACATATTTGAGGACATGGCAATCAATAAAGGGCAGGACTCCCTTCTCCTTGACTCCACAAGATGTTACCATGAGATGGAACTGCTTGCCAATGTGTCTCAAACTCATTATTTTTGACACGTAAGGCACTGCTGTGATGTTCTACCATTTAAAGTCAGCCTGCGGATCATATCAACAGCTGAGCATTTTATTCTTTTGTAACACAGATTTACTGATATTTGCTAAAGGGATCAAAACTAAAGGGCCAGACTCTCTGCCATGAAAGCTACAGTTGCTTCAAAAAAATATTGATAATTTCGAACACATCAGTAGAAACTAAGGAATGTTTTTTGTAATGCAGTCTTTGTGGCCATATAATAGAGCAATATAGAAAAACTTCAGTTGTGGTAGTGACACAAAAATATCTGGAATAACATAAATCTGTATGATACAGAGAATGTGTTTGAGGTGTATGTGTCCCTGACGAAAGTGTGTAAACTTAATTTCGTTTTTACTTAGAGCTACAACATTAGCAAAAAATATGTTCTGAAATTAAATTAAATTAGTGTCAAGGTTTAATGTTCTTACGGAATGCGTGGTTCATGTATTACAGAGTTTTTTAATAGAAGGTTAATAAATAGCTATGATATTAGCTATAAATCTGGAGGCATTTACATTTTAAGTTACCAAAAGGATTAGTATTTATTGGATTGAAGGCGTCAACTACATTTTTTTTCCTTCTTGAGTTTAAAATGAAGAAATTAAGAAAATCTTGAAATAGTAAGTGATAATTTTTTAAAGTTTCTGGGAAAAAATAAGACTTTTTTACACTTTTGGTTCCTTGATGCAGCTAACTTGTACTGTAGAAAGGTTTTATTGCTTCAGCACTATCTGCTGACAACAGTAGAATGCTAGTCTTACATAGTTTAAAATGCACACTAGTTACATACCACTTACATCAGCCCTAAAGAAGAATTCAAATAAATCATCCCAACTTCTGACTCATTATCTGCACATAAAAAGCACCATCCTCTCCCAGTTTGTTCAAAGTGTAAATCTCCATTTCACATTTAATATTTTAACACCCATATCTACTGCTGATCTGAGGAAGTTCATGTACTCTTTCTCTTCCAGTCTGTGCAACAGCGTTGTTAACAGTACCAAGGCAGAAAGGATGATGCTGTTTCCATACCAGGAAATGTTTCATCCCAGGAAATTCTACAGTCATGGCAAGTCCTACAGCACCTACCAAGCATGTTAAAAATTGATAAAGACATCAAGTTAAAAATAAATAATTTATATATAGAGAGAGAAAGGGAGAGAGAGACAGAGAGAGAGAGAGAGAGAGAGAGAGAGCGCGAGCGTAAGGATAACACACTCCACTCTTGCATTACTGTTTGACTATGAGAAACACATGAAGGTGAAAGCAGCTCCAAAGCCTCAGTATACATTGTTAGTGGTACCCAGAACCTGTTGTTGACTTGGGAAAACAAAAATATTATGGAAAAGGAAAATTCTCACATTCCAGTCTTTGGTGTTGGATAAAAACACATAATATTACCCTTTCTATGAATCAATAAACAGGCATTTAGAACCTGACGAGAGTTTTGTGGACACAATCTTATTGTCCCCATATTATTTTTATTCCATCTCTGTTTTCCCAGCTGAATTGTAGCTTTTTTGTGCATCTGTTCCTTTGCCAACTGTAACAGTTTTGTTGCTTTTCTTTGATATGACAGGCATTCTTGATAGTCATGGTATTCACTATATGAGCTTTGCAGTTTCACTTGAATTTTCCTTCAATATGGATGACCAGAATTCCACATGGTAAGACAAATAACATAAATATTTCCAATATTAATTAAACTTCATGTATTCTTCAGTAGCATTTCCCTTTTTTCCCCCTCAATTTCTTCTTCTGCTCTTTTTTCTGTGCTAACAACGTCCAGGGGATTTTTACCTCTTCTTTCACTTCTTAACATTAACTTTCTTGAAACACAAGGCTTGTTAATTCACATATAAACTACTAAATATTCTATTTGTGTTGCTTCTTAAGGTCATCCAAATACTTCCGTATTCATGTGTCCAATATGAAACACATGATATTGCCCCCTTTCGTGCCACTTTGAATTGTCTGGTAATTTAACTAACTTGCTCCTGCTGTTATACTCTTTTAACTCAGGACAGACCTTTAAAGAATTCCAGGGGTAACTGTGACATCCTAGTTATTGCATACATCCTTTTCTTCTTCAAATCCCTGTACTATTCACCTTTTTTTTCCATCTTAAATATTTCCTTTGTAGTACCAGATAAATTGTTCTGTTGAAATTCTGGTGAAATAAATTTGTCATGTGTCTTTTATCTAGAAAACAACCTCTATCTTTTATTAGTTGTTCTAGCTGCCCCTTATGACTAGGAAGATATATAAGAAAATGAGTATTGCCTGTGTTCCTCACTGAAGGATAGTAACTATTCCATCCTCTTACTCTGGGAAATCTGAAGGTAACAACCTGGTGACCTTTGTGCTGGGAGAAGAAGATATTCCATTAAGCGCTCCTGGGTGTGATGCCTGAAGTGGTCACCTAAAAACAGAGACTAGACAGGAATAAGGGAATAAAAGCAGGTATTTATTTGAAGTGCTTCAAAGGTACACCCTGGGAAGTCAAGAGGCTACTGCCAAGATGGACCCCAAGATGGACGACAAGTCACGATTTCTTCACACTTTTATAAGTTTGGTCCATTTGCATATCAGGGTTAATTCTCCAATTAAAAATTCAGTTAATGATGTAATTTCCCCAAGCTCACCCCCCTCTTAAGATGCTGGTTTACCCATTTCGGGCGTAGGAGAGTCTGGGTGTCCTTGGAGAGCAGCCTGGAGGGGCTTTGTTATGTCTGTCTCAGCATGAGAGAGCAGCAGCTCACAGGCTACAAGACACTTCAGAGTTACACACTAGGCAGTACAGGATTTGAAAAATATAAAAGCTAAAACCCAGGGCATCAGGTGAAACAGTACTGCAGCTTTGAAATGTAATAAGGCAACATGATTATAGAAAAGAACCGTGTCAAATGGACCAAGTTTAAAATTTTACAAAAAGTATTTCAGATAGTTATTTTTCTGAATTTTTGAGAAATTCGGTAGGATTTTATTGCTTCAATAATTAAATCCTTTTCAAATTAGAATATGATGCACATGTTGACACAATCATTTACATGTAGGAAAGATGTTGATGTAAGAATTTCAGTGTAAATTTAAAAATGTATTTCAGTGAAATAACATTAATTTCTGAGCACCCTGTTTTGCCAAATTCAGATAGTATTGTTTTCAATTTGTTTTAGCAGCAAAATAAGTAATGATTTACTTGCATGGTCTACACAAGTGAGCTTCAAAACCACTTCAATACATTGGGCACTAACAAGAGGTTACCTACAAATCAATCACCTCACTCAGAGCCTGAGGAGATCAGAATATGAAAGCTTTAATTTTTTTATTTATTTCCATCATAAGCTGATAGAAAGATACAATTTTCATTTTTCTGCTTAAAATTAATTTAAATGGAAAACAAATTAAGCCAACCATAAAGCAATGGAAGATCACAAATGGAATAGTTTCCCCACATTAAAACATAAAACAAGAGTCTATATTTATTCAAGTGTTTTAAGAAACTCACATTTGAAATATTTAGCATCCAGTGCCCATTTTATGTAAGTGCCCAAAGCAGTGTGAGATACACACATACAATAGCTTATAACTCTCTCACTTTCAAGACCATTTAATGCTTTTCTTTTATTTACTTATTTAATTCACTGCAGAGGAAAGAAATCATAATGAATAACCAAGAAAAAAACTCCTCAGAACTTCCATATTAAATATTTTTTCCTTTGCTGAATATTAAAACCAACATCTTGTTTCTCAATGAGATATCCATTTCCAATACCCTGAGGAATGCAGCACATGTCAGTTGTGTGGTACAGCAATGTATCAAGAATAGCATGAAAGGTTTGGTCCTTAAAGATGTTTTCTAGTTGCAGTTATTGGCATATGGGATGTTTTTAAAAATGGTTACTCAGACAGAAAGAATAAAAATCAATAGAATATTTCTATTTGTTGCAGTGAGACCACCGCTTTTCTGTTTTCAGTGGTGTCTATCCTACCTTTCTGGGACACCGATAACATTTCTTTTAATTTAAAAGTGTTTCATATATGTCATGCAAAATTCAATTGAGTATCTATTAACTGGGAAGCATTAAATATATGGTCAGCTGTGAAAAAGAAACAAAGCTGGAATATATATGCATAATCATATGCAATTCTTCATGACTTTAGATCAATGTTTCCAGGGTTATTGGTCTCGATGTTGCTTCTGCTAGTCTGCTGCAGGGCTTATGCACCATTGAAACCAGTTTCTTGTAGAGCAACAGGGTTATTAAAGCAGCTTTGACCATTTGATTTACTCTGGAACATTTCAGTGCCACTGCAACTTAATAAGGGAAAACAATGACAATTAAGCTTCATTGGTTTTCAACAGAAGTGTTTCAATTGTGTAAGCATACCCTACTCACTTGCCATTTAATGCTGCTACTCCAACAGTGCTTCTGGCAATTGACATACTTGCCACAAATGTCCACTGCTGACTTTGAGGGTCCCACCTCTCAACTGTGTTCAAATAACTCCAACCATCATGTCCTCCCACTGCATAAATAGGCCCTTCAAGCACTGTAACTCCTAAAATGGAGGAGAAAATGAGAGAAGATAAAAGTATGTTTCCTCTATCAGTAGTAAAAAATTAAAAAATTTTGCAAAACACATCCAAGAAATGAACTTGTATATTCAAAATGAAAAAGGAAGCACCAATCTGAGATTTGATTAATTAAGAATTAACAAACAGGAACAAAATTAATGCCACTCCAAATGGCTCTATGAAAAATGTCCTGTCAAACAAACTATTTCATTTCTTGAGAAGAGTGTTTGCTTCATAGAATAACCTGTCACTGATGTGATCCTCTTGGATTTCTATATCTCCTTTAGTATTTCATTCTGATCATGAATTAGCTCTTTAGAATGGCAATAAAGCACGTAATAAAGTATGGACTGGATACCTGTTAGATCTCAGATTATTGTCAGCCTAAGGGGGATTTCATTGAATGGAATTGCTTCTACAGTGGTTGAATCTGTTTTTTCATCATTTTTGTCATTCATGTAGAAGAAAATGTCAATTTTTCAGTAGCAGGAAGCTTGTGGACTGGTACAGAATCAAAAAACACATTCAAAGGCTTGAGCAAGTAATTAGACTGAGAAATTTAAGCTGCATCCTCAGTATTACTCTATAAAAAAAAGAAATAACCACACACCTTCACAGAAAAATAATGTTGGATATATGAGGATTCTTTTATCTACTGAAGAAAAGTAAAACAAAATGTAAAGTGTGAAGACTGAAGTTGGAAATATTTAAATAAGAAACAATTTTTTAACTATGAGGGGTTTGAACCATGCAGTCGAAGGAATTGATGAATTCTCTATCTCAGAGTCTCTTCAGTTAAGCTTAGAAGGCTCTGGAAGGTAAGTTATAGCTAAGCACCATTTGTTACAAAATAGTGAGCTCAGTAATTCCATTCTATGAATCCATGATCCCAAATGAACATCGCTCTGAAAAAGCTCAGGCTAAATCCAGTCCTATTTCTAAGTCAATGTCTTTCTTTTTCCTCACTCCATTTCACACGATTTGAACTCATCAAAAAGTCAGAAAACAGTAGATCATTAAAGTTTCAGAGAATGGCTTTCTTTTTTCTTGCAGAAAAGTCTCTCTTTAATATAAAACAATGCGAAGTTTCCACTTTCTGTGTAAGAATGTTTTGTTCTATTTCAGAAAAGTAATTAATTAAAAGCTTATTTGGCTTTAAAACTATATTTATCAATGAGTTTGAACATGTTTCATCTCAGTGTTCACAGAAAGTGTTCCTGCACTTTCGGTGTCAATTTTCGTTTGTCAATATTTTTTAACTTAAAAAAGAGAGTAATTCAAAAAACCCTACTAAGCCTTAGAAAAATTTTCCTCCAAATGAAGGTTGAACCTCATCTTTTTCTATAGAACTCATTCTCCAATTGTTTTCATTGTCTTGCTTAGAAATTATTTCTATTGAATCACATGCTCCAGTTATAATTTTTCCAGAATATTAAAGTGGATATTAAATTGAAGTCATGATCCATAGAGCTCAATACAGATCTCAGAACACAAGCAGTACTGACGTGTGGGAAGATGTGTCAGTGTTCACATAAAAACTAGGGGATTATATGATAATATATGTAGTTTGGGGGTGGTTTTTTGTTTACTCTAGTATCTAACATTTTTAAATATTCTTAAATCCTGAACAAAGAACTTAACATTGTCAAAAAATTATTTACTATGATTTCTCATAAAAACACGATACTCCCTAGCTTTTCATCTATATACTCTTCATTAAATGCAAAGTTAAATGGAAAATCAAATTCTTTTTGGAATAACAAAATTAATCATATTCAAAGAAAGATCAGGAGGGCAAACATTTTTATACACATACATGTACACATAATTGGTGTCTAGATAAACACACAAACCCTCTGTCACCTTCACACATAAACAGAGTTGTATTATTATGCAGTGAATTTCACAAGGAATCTATGATGCACATAAAACCACATCTTGCCAGTTTTGAAATTTCCTGCTTTTAATTCCTCAAATAACTTATTTGCACTTTCACTAGGATATAAAGAGTTTTCCTCAATTACTCTTTTTATCTCATTCAGTATTTAATTTTTTTCAAATCCTTCATATTTCAGTTTTATTCTCATCTATTTCCTGCTGGAAATTAAACCATCACAATTATTTCATTCGCTTTTTGTAGGAAATTTGATTTCCCCTTAATCAAAATACCATTCTTCCTGCATTTTCATGGATTTTTACTTCTTTTTTTAAATGAAAATGAAAACTGATAATTTCATTGCATTAATATAATGTTACTTTCTCTCTGCATTTCTTGTTATACTGTTGTAACTGAGCTTTATACAGAAAGTAGTCTTCAATGGCTTCTCTGTTCTTCTCATGAGAACTTTTCTGAGTTTATACAATGCAGTTAGAACCCTGTGAGATGCACAGATCCTTCTGATTTTTTTCCCCATTGCAGAAACCAACATACTGCCCTCAGTAGTTTCTGGCACCCTTTTGTGGAAGCTGCTGTACAAACTGTTGCACGTCTTGGGTGCCTCTGTTACCTGTGCTCAGACCCACATATCTATGAAGCCCCACAGTCTGATTCTTATGTTTGTTGGTGAAGTTCTAAGCAATGCAAAAGTATCTTCCTTCCCCATTAGGCAGTGCTTGCACCATATGTTTCAAAGTATTCTAATGAGTAGTAACGATAATGTAATCGTCTCCCCCCAAGGATATATATAAATACACATTTTATATTACAGCAGACTGTACGTCATATACGAAGAATTCAATATTCAAGCATTGAAATCAAGCATTTGAATTCATTCTTAGATGACAGAATTTCTCTATGATTTTTTGTATCACACATATGGACTAAAGGGTAGTCCCAAAGGTGTTGCCTGTAGCCTCCTTATCACACAGGATGGATTGCAGTAGATCTCCTCTCTGACTGGAATTACTGAACAGTCCAGATAACAGCAAATGGCAACACCCCAATCAAAATCTTAAGGGACACATTCCCCAAGATCACAAAGCAAAATATTTTCCAGTAAAATTGATGAAACAAGACTATTCTCTTTTCTAAATGTTCCAGATCATTTGTTTTAATAGAAAAAAAAAATTAAATTCATTGTAAGTAGTCTGTGTTGAAATGTCAGAGCTCCAATCCTATTAGCACACTGTAGAATTCCTCCTCCTTAAAGAGCAAAGGTACTGAACTCTATATACCTTTTATTTTTTCTAAATGGTGCAGCCAATTTCTGCTTGGTCTCTTGAGATAAGATTGCTCATCTTTTTGTAGTCAAGATACTGAACAGTATGTTAGAAGATCAGAGTTCATTTCAACTTCATGAAACAGGTTTTTGTGTTCATTATGGGTCCTAGAGTAAATTGATGTCAGAGTACATAATTTTGTTTTTTGTCATCTATGTCCACAAGATAATAAAAATACACCTAGATTTACACTCAGAATGTAGACAATGTTTATTTTGTTAAAATATGTTATATAGAATGAGCTTTTCCTGTTCCTAAATGAGAAAATATCTATTTCCAGCTGACACTTAAACTATTTGTCATTAAGCAAATTGCACAGCAGAATAATACTGTTAGCTCTTTCAGGACGGTTTGCTAAGAGAAGAGAAAGGACAGGAGGCCCTCACAGCTTTTCTTCCTATACCTCATCTTCAGCAATTTGGCAAAACCAGTTTAAGACAAAAGAAAAGAAGAAATCGTCTTTAATGTTTAATGTTTCACATGATACTAGTGCTCTGTTTTTTTCTGATAAAAGCAATAACACATTCAGAAAAGGAGTATTTTACTCAAAAAGAATTACATTAAATAACCAAAGTTATTATTTATCTGAACAAAGAAACTGGAAATTGGTGGAATCAACTCTTACTATTTTAAATTGTAAAAAATAATAATTCTGGCATTGAGGGAGCAATTTGTTCTACCCATCTTTTGAAGAATTACTTTAATTTACATGACACTGTGAAAAATTTGGCTTTCCTAGTTCTCATACAGTTGGAGAGCTGAACCAACTATGAACACCCCTTTTAGAAAAGGAAGCAACTTTTTTAATTAAGAGAAGATATGTTTTCAGCAATATATTGAGTAGTTAAGTGCAGTAATTACAGTGCAGAGAAACCGTCATGTTTTCCTGAACAAAAAAAGTACCTGGAAAATAATTCTTCTAAGGATTTTGACTTAGGAATTTATAAAAGCAAACAGTATTATTTTTAAACTAAATGAGATCTAAAAAATTAATTGTCCAGTTTGCAATGGCAGGCATTTTCCTTTTGATTGCCTTCACGAAGCTATGCAGCAAAAATCCTATTATGCCTAATTAGGTGCTGAGATCTGTGCAGTTCCAATTATTTATACTTGAAGATTGGAATGGGATTTTAAATTGCTTTTCTGTAATGTTACAAAATAAAGGAACACTGCCTATCATATTTTTAACTCTGCATTTCCTTATCTGCCTGATGGACCTAATTTTATAGAGTGAAAGATTAAAAAGTATAATTTTTTATAAAACAACTGTAAATATAGTTTCTGTAAATATACTGACACTTGGATACAAAATGTCAACGAAATATCTGTGGTGCTAGCTTTACTGTCCTTTCTGCATTTTGATATTTGTAGAGATATGAAATTTTAACTGGGAGGGATATACTTGTATCCAACACCTTATTTTTTAAATAAGGACATTAGCTTTCAAGAAGATAACAGACATACACTGTATCATGACATTGAAGGTGAAAAGACAAATCAGTGGTTTGTTATCCAAGTATTAAACTGGATCAAATAACACCCAGAGTTTATTCTACCCTTTTAAGCTCTGCATTTATGTAGTGTCCAGGTAGAAGCACATTTCTAACAATCTCCTTTCTCACCCACACCCACAGAAGCACATTTATACAATTTTGTATTAATTGTAATTAATATTGATGCTTTCTCTTACTCTGTTCTTTCCCTCTTAAAATCTTAAACCATTTTTCTTCTGTAATAGTGGTGCCAAAGAGAGTAAAGTCCAATTTGCATTAAATTATGCATCATTAATTAAATGATTAATTAAACCTTGTATTTAGTTCTCTAAAGCCATAATATTAACTGAGTGTGAAATACAAATACTGTTCTTTGGATGCTGCATATAGGACTGCCATAGGCCAAGCTTGGAATTTAGTGTGTCATTAATTGGAGAATTAGACCTGATCTACCTCCCTTACTGAATATTCAGTGACTCAGTGTTGAAAATACTTATTCCTATGTAAATTCACAAGCAAGTATCAAGGCTCATTTAAAGAATTATAGCAATATCACTGCCCTCTTGGGCCAGAAGATATTACACTAACATGCTAATATAATGCAAATTTATAGAACCAAAGATCTGCCTGTCGACCCTTTATTTACATTCAGTTTTGTAGATAAGACACTAGATTCTCAACTCTGCCACACTATTATCCTGAGAACATGACTCAGAAATTATTATAAGTGTTGCTGCTATGATTTGTAACTCTTTAGTGAATTGGGTCATGATCTACTACTTACTAAAGGTGCAGAGTACAAAGAAAAGGTACTTAATAACTCAGAAAAAAAGTCCCTCTCATGTTCCTCATGATTAGGAGAAAAATCCAAAGCAAAAATCTAATATACATGCAAATCAATATTGCAGAGAAAATACTTTAAAACGCTCAGGCCTTATGTCACCCCACAGTGAAAGCAGTCAGAATGGCATATTTTTCCTGAGATTTACCATAAAAAATAACAATAATTTAACTACATAGAGGTATATAGTACAGTCGATGTTGCTTAAAAGAAAGATTCTCAAACTAATCTCTTAATAGCTGCTTCTGGGGTAAAAAATGCAGCTATATCAGAGCATTGCTGTGCTCTCGTAAGCTAGTCTGTTGAGGAACTCTTCCACTCCATGCTTAGGGGGCGATAGGTTTGGACGTTTTTGTTCGTTGGGCTTTTTCGGAGGCGATGGATTGTGGGGTATTCCGTGCATGGAAATCACCACATAAAGATGGAGAACATTCATCTTAACTACAGCATTGCTTTTATGAGATGCTGATGCACCCAGAAAGATCTACCATTGCAGAAAAATAAGATATTTACAACAGTATCTTGAGTTGAACCTTTATGGGACATGACTCTTTCTCAGCTGACCACAACTGACCAAAATGATCTTCCATAATGTATGGTGTCATGCTCTGGAAATCTGGAATATCACTGCCCAGTGCAGTAGAATATGGTCAGTATCATATATGTGATAGCATGAAGTGCTGTAATATCTTCAGTTGCCTGCATTCTCTAACAAACTAGTATCTGGAAAAGTTTCCTTTATCCAGTGTTCTAGCTGTTTGGCACTGTAACAAACGTTATGAAAAAATATTATTATATCACTCAAGAATTCTTTTATATATAAATAATTGGTCCATAATATTGGGAAATTAATTCATCATAAATAATTATAGTTCTATCATACTAATAGGATATGACCTAATCTGTTGGTTTCAATGCTAATTCAATTCTCTTCATTTTACTGACATTTCTTTCTTCCTGCCTTTCGTCTCTGGCTCCAGGTTCATATATGCCCTGATGTCCAGAATGGAATCTCAGATTCTCGTGCATCTGTCTCTGCAGCTCTGTACTTTATAATCTTCACAGAGTGGTTTCTTTTACATACAGACAACGTACAAAAATGTGGATTTATTATGTTGTAAAACGTGGGGGAAAAAAAAAAAATCCAGACCCAGAACAAACCCCTACTTATTTTTTTGTTGTATGTTAATGGAAGATGTAAATTTGCTATTTTTGGCTCCTTGGTAGTCCAGCAATGGTGATACATAAAAAGAAGAAACTATCAGGCAAGATAGCAGAGAAGGAAGAACAAAGATCCCTTTTATCTTCTACATTTTTATAGTTTATTTTACAGTTACCATGGATGGGAGTGTTAAGGCTATATCAAGCTTTTATTGATATTCCTAGTCTATTTTAATGGTTTCTACTCTTCCTGGAATGCTTTCTGATAGATCATAACTCCATAGACAAACACATATTTATTGGGGCTTAAGCACTATCTAAAATAACATCATTGCTTAACTGCCATAGCAAAAGTTTTTAAAATGGAAGATGAAAGTTCAACTCTCACTGACTTGAAAATTATCCTTCAAACTAGATGTAAGGAGTGGTATCATTCATCATTAGATTTTCGGTGTTGAGTAAGCAATAATCTATGTTACATTATGTTTCATGAAAGAGATAAAAGTGAGACAGCCTGTACAGTTAGAGGTTTTGCTACTTTGCTGCGTACCTAATCTACTCTGCTCATGAATCCTATAGCCTGTGGTTTCTGGTGGAACTGTTTTAAAAAATCTGTTACTAACACTCATTCTTTAAAGGCTTTGTTTCCAAACAAAATTTATTTGGCATAAAATAAAGTAGAGGCGATCACTTTCCATATTCATCTTATAAAATGCATCTTTAATAGACATAGTTTTTATTGCAATGACCTGTTCATTGTAAATTTCTGGTATCAAATATGTGTTACCTGTGTGTTTCTCCTTCACTTTTTTCAGTGTAATCAGATACTGTTTTACTATTATGGATCTAGTAATGGTTCTAGTATCTGATATTTTTCTGATATTGCACTGAAGGCTTATTTTAAAAAGCTATTGGAATTTACAAATTTATTGTTAAAAAATTAATTTATTTACTTCACCAGGGGAGAGCAATGGGATTAAAAATATCTGCTTCGCGTCAATATTTATATAGAGAAATGTTATTTTATAGAATATTTTTAAAATACAAACATTACTTGTAAAGCATCTCATTAATTTTGAATCAATGAAATAGTCAATAATTGAATACTTTTAAAAGTAGATAAAATATTTTCTAAATTATCATTAAGCGATATAAAATATATACAGGCTTATAATAATTAGTTTATATGTCTAGATTTTTAAATATTTTTATCTTATTTATACTACTTACATTTATACATATATTTTACTTCTGAGATTTACCATGTAGTAAGAATACTGATAGTTCAGTTTCTCCACAATTTTCACTCTAGTATTTCTAATTATTAGCATTTCTCATTACTACTTGAAAGTTGCAGAGGCATCCCTGCATTTTTCCCAAGTAAATTTTTTTCCCTTCCCTCTGACTTATGAGTTGGACTCTAGAGCAGTAAGCATGAAAGTGGAAAATCAAGCTGGGTCTAAGAAGCATGCTGGGTCATTCCCTTTCAGTGAAATACAGAAATAGGCCTTTGTGCAAACACATAGTGCCATTTGATATTTTGTCAGCAACATCTAAGATATTCTGGGATATTTTATCCTATAACTCCCTAACTTCATGTATTCTCTTTCCAGTTCCGAGTTTTGAACTTAGTCTTTTAGATATTCATTCCTGCACATACCAGTTTTATGCCAAACACATTATAAGAATATATTCACTCTAAGTTCAAGCATACCCCTCAGGTCCTTTAAAATGCACTTACATTACATATTTAGCTTCTTCAGAACAAGAGGTTGAAGACTAATCCACTGTGTAAACTGAGACTTTGAAACTCTTTAGGTCTTCTACGGCCATTCACTCTGGGTAGAGTGAATTCTATCTACCCTCAGCCTATATCCTATGTAAATAAATCTAAGGCTTTCCCATCAGCTATTAATATTTTTATAGCAGTTATAGCATTTTCACTCAGATGATTACAAATGGCAAGATTCTCTCTTCCAAGAGGGGAGGAGGAAAAATATGTAACTTGCCTCCACTCTAAGCTGTACAGGATTTTACAAGGTAATACCATGCCGTGTCAGCCTCCTTCCCACGCTGATCATCTTGAAAATATGTGTTTGACTACGGATAGTGAGTTCAGTATATTTTCAAAGCCAAAACCTAAGATAGGAGCTTAGACACACTTTGCATAGTTCATAGAAAGAGCAGGACAATTTAGAACACACCTACCTGAAAAGACTGCTTTTCTCCTTTAATTGTACTGGAAGCCTAATTTTCTCACTGTGGCATTTAAATTGTTTCTTTTGGAAAGACAAGCAAAGTACCAATCCTTTTTTAGCTTTTTGGTTGTTGTTTTTTTTTTTGTTTTTTTTTTTTTTTAAATTACAGTTTCACTGGATTTGATATCTAAAATTCTCATTAGTCTATCATTGTTTCCATATTTCCTTTCTCTCTCCTCCTCTACATAGACTATTAAGTTCAGCAAAGAAACTGAAAAAGTGGATACAGAGTTGCTTCATAAAACTTCCGAATTTATAAACCATAGTCTGTTTTACACTTTTCACCTCTTTGTTCTTCCAGTCTCTTTATTCCTTCCCTATATGGATTTTGACTCAGTATTTCTGTTTGTCGGGTTTCACCTTTCCCATATTTCATTTGTGCCTTTCACTGCCTTTCTGGTGTCTTATTGCTCTTTCATATTCCATTCTGTTTTATGGACTACTCAACAGGGATATTAGAATCACTATTACTTTAAATAATAGTTTTGGATCCCACAGTCTGCCCTTTCTTTTTTGTACTTTAGCACCGCTTATTTCAAACACTGCCATTATAAGAGCTTTCACTCATCTTCCATTGGCAGCTTTGAAACTGCCTAACATATGACTTCCTGCACTATGGACTTTCACTACAAGGCCTGTCAACTTTTATTTCCTCATTTCTACAAGTATCAACTTCTATACACATGGTTCTATTGAGGATTATATGATGACAGGATAAAGTGAATTGTATTACCTGGCTGTGACCTTAGTTACAATAGGGTACCTCTCAGAATTTTTTGCTATGTCAAGAAAAAGACATCCATGTAAAGGATGAGTGCTTATTTCCATCCTGCATAAAAAAACAATTCAAACTACTCTAGCTACCCATTATTGCTACATATATAACATATCATAACAAACAGTTTAGAAAAAAAATGAAAAAAACATATTTATTAGTTCAGATTGATTTCCATACAAAGAGCATTTACTAAAATAATTTTATGGGATACTTAGAAAAAAAATTTTAAAAGCAATTAAATTCTATTAACTAAGCTTCTCGGGTAATAATATGATTATTACATAATTCCAAATAAGGAACATGTTTCTAACACCAGACAACTGTATTTAAACATCCCAATTTAGACTTCTCTCCTCATTTTACATGTTGTTTACAAAAAGCCTTAATTACTTCAATATGAAAATTTAAAAATTATTTTATAGTAAGGAAAAAAAAAACCCATAAATGGTCAAATGCCCAATTTATTCCTTTTTTCCTACTATAGGAAACATACCAGTTTTTCTCCAGGCATAACCTCAACATTCCTCAACTTAAACTATAATGGTATTTTCTAAATCTGTTGACAAAAAGCATCTGCAAAATTATAGTCCAGAATTATATTTTTATAACTGATCTCCAAGGGTTTTCAATCATAGGTTCATCTCTTTTGTAACTGAAACAAGTATTTTCTCTATCAAGCATACCCTAAATTGTATTACTATTTTCCTGTAGTTATAGCTGAAGTAATTGCATTTTTACCACCCTTGGGAACAGCACTGATTCTATAAAATTCTGGAACACTGGCAGAAGAGACATTACATGTATTTTGGCATGTAATTCAAGTATTTTCTCATGTATTTTCTAATTTACAATTAAATTTAAACTTAGGAAACAATTTTAAATCAGCGAGATATTTAGTGTCATGATGCCATCTGATATAGATTCCCATCGCTATTTTCTATTCTAAGACTTATTTAACAGCAACAGTACACATGCATATTACAAGTGTCCAATGACAGGACTGAAGGGCAGGAAAGCATGGTCATTTTGTGAGGTATTGACACAATAGTACAATAAAGGACTTGCTGATTGCAACTCAGCAGAATGGACAGGATAACATAGAGTGTTGTTTGAGTTGACACAGGCAGGCAGGCGGAATAACCACACAACCACTGCTGAAAAGCAATGAGTAAATTTATTTCCTATTTATTACCTTCCTAACCAGAGCAACACCCAGGCAGAGACACAGAAGAAGGAACACGGCAACTTAGTCCAATCCTAGCGGGTGGCCGGGCTGCTGTTTGCATCCATTTATCCAGGACCCACGCACACGTAGTTTACCAACGTGCTGTGATCTCCTCTGTGCTTTTTATGACCTCTGAGCTTTGATCTCTCTCCCAAAACAGTGAGCTCAAACATGTCCAAAACAGTGTTTCCAAGTCTCTCCAAACACCTATGTTATCTCTACACAGAAATTTTACTTCTCAGACCAGAGATAAACAGCAGAAGGCATAATAGAAGACATATATGGGGTTCCCAGACTGTTATTCTCCAGGCCTTGGCATTCCCAGCTGCAAGGTCACTGAGCGAATCTGCCATCCTCCTCGCCATTCTCCTGCTTTTAACACTTTCATCCCTATATGTGTCTGTGAGAGACTGAGATGTTAATGGTTACTGGGTCAAACATTTGCCCATTTGTGGAGGTGGTAGGGTGCTTTTCTAGGCCAGGGTTTGCACCCCCTAAGGGATGGGTGGGTGCTGGTGAAGCCTCTGGTCCACATAAACCAGAGGGGATGACCGCCCACCACTGGAGGCCAATAAGAAGCAGACCTTGTGGAGGCAGTATAGTTCTTTTTATCACGCCAGGGTCCTCCCTTACACAAACTGGTTCAGTTGTAAAACTTCTCCTCCCACTCTCCACCCACTTTACCCCCATGGAAGGTCAGATTCACACAGAACATTGACATTCACACATAAGCCTGGGAGTATTCATCCCTTCTGATGGCTCAACTATGCTGATGTGAAAGGCAGCTGTCATGTCATAAACCATTAAAGACCTGCCCCTGAAAGCATCCCCAGTCACATTTCAGTGTGGATCAACACATGATCCACAGTGTTGCAAAAGACAGCGTAAAACTCCCCTCCACCGAATTCTGTGTTTCGTGGGCTTCCCCCACTCCCGATGGATCAAGACTGTGATCACTTCAAACAACAGACATCTAAATTGCAACGATCAAGTCTTGTCATCGGATCCACAGGTGGTAATATCTTTCTACTCTTAACCTTTCTTCTTCTTTCTTTTCCATATACATTTTCTTAAGTATTATTTTTATGTTTTCATATTGCTATATTGCTACAGATAATAACCAAAATGGCTACATACCTGCTTCCCATTGCAACCAAATTGTTCTAAAATAAACCCTAGATGTGTATACTTACAAACACCAATCAATCAGTGTCATTTAACTGCCCCAAAGGATCTACTAACAGGAACCTGGGTTACCCTCGGCTTCTGGAGCAGATCTTAACAGCGTCTTCCATTTCTATTTTTCATGACATTGTAATAATTCTATCACACCAAGTGGTTTTAGCAGAACAGATAATGAACTGTTTTCTATACCTTGTAACAATAATATTGCAAAACCGAGCTATTGTTACTGGTCAGAATGCTACTATAGCTTAAAAGTACTGAGTTTTCCATTAATAAGTACATAATCAAAAATGTGGCATGTTTTAAAATAATTTTTTCTTACCTAGGCCATGTCTATGTGTTGACATAGGTGGTAACACAGTCCAAGCCTTGGTCTTTGGATTGTAACATTCAACAGTGTTTAATGTCTTTAAACCATCCCGGCCTCCGATGACAAACAGCTTGTCATCGATGACAGCAACACCAAACTGAAGCCTCCTGCCATTCATTACTCCAGCCTGAATCCATATGTTTGTTCTGAGATCATACTTTTCAATAGTTGTAGCTCCTGATGAGACATAAAAGCAGAACTGCAAATATCAAATTTTTAGATACATTTAAATTAATGCTTAAGACAATGACTTGATAATTCATCTGAAATGTAACCAGTGCTTTATTTTAACATACACATAACAGTGCTTTACTTCCAAAGCTTACATATCCTACAGAAAAAAATCAACATAATTATGAAGTTTTACGCTTTGGAACTAACTCTTTGGATTATAATAAAAGGTTATAATTCCATGGAAAATAATTCTTCTAGGATTCATTCATTCTGTGGAACAAAAGAGCAATGAACCAAGTGCAAACAAACATCATGAAAGCAATAGTTTTGTTAATTGGACTAAAAAAGACATAATTTAAATTCCATTTGTATCTAAATGTAGCAGAGGAGCAATAATGTACTCTACAAATGGATGTATTAAATTCCCTCCTAGTTTTACGAAGCCACAAGATATATGAAGCAAATTTTGCATTCAATTTGGAGAGACATATTTATTTATCTTTGTGAATCTAGCTTAAAACTGACAGCTGTAAATTCATTAATCCTTAGGTTTGAAAGAACAAAACATACAGATTATTTGATAGTTTTTTTGAGGTGCTGCAGGGTATATTATAATGATGCATATTAATAAAATTATATAGTTTTATATGTTGAATCTATTCATATGTTAAAAGCTAGAACTGTAGTACATGAGTTCTGTGAAACTATTTACTTCAATGGTAAAGAGTACAGTTTAAAAGCTTTGTCATTCTGATTTCAGAAAATTGTACTTACGTAACAGAGTCTTTAAATTATGCTCAGCTACATATTTTCTAATATTGGCTAAGTTTGGGTTTTCACTTATATTACATTATATTCTATTATATTACATGCTAAGCATCTAATCGTAGAGTTCCTGGACTGCTTAAATTCTGTTTATCCAATAAGGTGCCTTGCTATTTCATAATGATGATGAGGATGAGGAGAATATAATAATAACAATAAAAACAGCAATGAGAATAATAACAAAAATGAACAACACAAAGTGAAGTAGGTGTCAGTCCTATAAAATCATTATCATCAGGCACATGAATATAACACATTCTAGACTGCAATTCAGACAAGAAAAGAAGACTTCTTAAATTACCGTGATTATTTTGATTGCAATGACATTGGAATAGTAATATTCAAACCAGAAAAATTTTTAAACAAAAAGGTGGTGGAACAACTGAAAGGTATTATCAGCAGAGATTTTAGGATATCTTTAATTGCAGATTATTGAGAACTGCTTTTTATAATATTTAGACTGTTCTTCATTCCCATACATATGGTCAAATATTTGCACAGCTTGGATTGTAAGAGAGAATAAACTTATACCTTTCCTAGAAAGAAAACTGGGTATTTCTGACAAGGAATAGACTATTTTCTTTAGATTATTTTCTTTAGCTCAACTGTTTTGATCTTGAAAGTAAAAGGAATTTCTGCACTTAGGAGAGGAGGCAAAATCTTGATACCAATAGGATTTTACTAGAGAAATGAGTTTAGCTATTTAAGAGTCAGGTCCTCTGGGTAGATAAAATCAATACCATATTGGAATATTGATTTTTCATCTATTTTATGACTTGAATATATTTGCATATAATGCTGTCAGAATAAAAGTATTATTACATCGCGAAATGTTGACATCACAAATTTGCTCTGGAACAGAATAAAAGTGGAAGTTCTAAAGTATCCAGGGGTGCATCAAGCATAGCATAAACAACAAGGCCATTGCTTCATCTTGATGACAACACCTTTGAGTTACCATTGCTAAAATCTCCTGTCACTGAGTAAAGACTACGAAACGTTTTCCTGTTTTTTAGGATTCTTAATTCAGAAGGATAGCAACGTCATTCTTAGATTTTCTCACAGCCTTTTCTGCTAAATCTATATTGACCTTAAAGACAAGACTTACGGTAAGGCTACTGGAGCTAAGAAATTCATAAACATCAAGGTTTTGGGGAAAAAATTTTGGAATTCTGTTTTAACATTTAAGCAACTGATTATATTTTATGACTTTGGGTAGTAGTTCTGTCTTTCCCAGAAGTCGAAGTGGATCACAGAATTGTAGAATTGTAGAATCATTTAGGTTGGAAAAGACCTTGAAAATCATTCACCCTTTAAACCAGCACTGCCAAATCCTCCACTAAACCCCAAGTGCCACATCTACATATCTTTTAAATACCTTCGGGGACGGGAACTCCATCACTTCCCTGGGCAATTCCAATGCCTGATCACACCTTCAGTGAAGCAGTTTTTCCTCATACTCAATATAAACCTCCTCTTGTGCAATTTGAAGCCATTTCCTGTTGCCCTATCACTTGTTACTTGGGATAAGAGACTGACACCCACCTTGCTACAACCTCTTTTCAGGAAGTTGTAGAGAGTGATAAGCTCTTCCCTGACCCTTCTTTTATTCCAGGCTAAAGAACCTCAGCTCCCTCAGCCACTCCTCACAAGATTTGTACTCCAGGCCCTTCACCAGCTTCACTGCCCTTCTCTGGACACACTCTGGGAGCTCAATGTCCTTCTTGCCCAGAACTGGACATAGGATTTGAGGTGTGGTCTCACCAGTGCAGATATAATCAATATATTATCAATCGTTACACTGCAGGACGATGAGTCACTCTCTGCTGCCCAGTCCCGAGGGACTATAGAGTACCCCCTGGACAAGTGCAACTGGCAGAGAGACAGACAGAACCCTATTCCCAATCTCTTTCATCACTTCTAACGTGAGATCAGTATCTAGGGTTTTTAAACCACGATGATGTGGTGCAGTGGAGGAACAGTCACTCACCCAGATGCTGGTTCCAGAAACAAGAAAAAATTGGTAGCATCACATGCCAGCTGAGATAAGAAAGTCCTCTCCTCTCTGCCATTACTAGCAGATGGTAGTCAGCAGAGCCAACTCCTCACTGAAGCAACTTCCAAACTGTGCAAACTCAAAGAGATGAGCTATGTTGGTTGATATTGCCTACCCCAGTCTGTACAGGCTGTGAAAGGATGTCTTAGCAATGTCAGAAATCTGGAGACAAGGACATTTTCTAATCCCCATGAAAAAACCAAAGTAATTCTGATTACATGTTTCAGAAAACCAGAAAATCCAATTTCCCAAGAACATGAGGATGGAAGGAAGCAATTGGAAAGTGACTGGTATATTTTTTTTTAATTGAAATTGGAGATACAGGCTTAATGTGAAGATGTGAATAAAATAAATAAAGGAAAAATTCATTATTCATTTTGAGCTGCAGCATATCTGCTGATTAGGCAGAGAGAAAACAAAACAGATGGAATTTTTTCCTACAAAAAAAACCAGATGGAATACCACAGAATAAGTAACACACACATAGATCCAAATAAAAATACTAACTATATTAAAAATTACATGAAATTACATTTTAAAATGCATTCTATTATTGTTTCCTTCACTTGCATATCACTGCTGGGTTTTGAGTGGTTTAATGGCAAAAAGTAAATAAATGGTTTATTAGACTGTCTTTATGATACTGGGTATGAAACTGTAAAGATGAAAGAAAAACAAATACAGAGAATATTGAAGATTTTACAGTAGAAGTACTACACACCCAGCCAATTCCTCTATACACACAGGCATGCACAAATTGCTATTTTTCAGATAGACAGAGCTCTAAAATCGGCTAATTTCAGGATGTAGCACTGAAGACAGAGTATATGAAAAAGACATAGTGAGGTGAAACAGAATTCATTTAATAGCTATTTCCACGATAAAGAAAAGTATGTAGTAAATTTAAAAACTATACCACGACTGTGGCAGCACAAATAATTTCTGGTAAGAACATAAAGATGTGTCTTGATGTTCTGGATACATTTCAACATCTTTTATTTTTTTTTTTCTTACTTAAATTCTACTTAGGATCCAGCTGGGCATTGGATTAAATTAGTTCTGTGTATTGTGCATATGGGCATTATAAACCCTGATTAATCAAGGTCTATGAAGTAATGAGAGACCTACAGAGAAAGAAAACTTCAGAAATGAAATGCCATAGATGATCAGGGTAATTTTACATTAATGTCCAACTGCTGCTGACAACTCCTCTGTGTATGCAGTAGGGATGAAAACGATCCTACTACCCCATGTTTCTGACGAAACAGTAAAGTACTGGATCTCACAATTTCACCTTTATCTGCAGAGCAGTACACCATTGCACAATATAAATTTCTATTTTCTTTGTTTTAGTTGTCATTTTTAAGCACATGAATTTGTGAAATTGTTTTGGTGAAACCTTCAAGTGATCCTCCAGTTATCTCCTATTAAACTTGGAAACTTTGTCTTTTTCTAAAATTAGGCATATTTCATTTCCTTGCTAATGACTTCTAAATCAAGATTTTTGTAAAAACCTGATTGTAATTCTCATATTTTTTGCATAGTTGATGACTGAAGACTAATAATATAGCAAGGTCATTGAATTAAAAAGAATATTTTATATTCTATAAGAAGAATATAAAAGACAGCAGTATTATTTGCAACCCAGTATTTTAAGTCAAATGCAGAAATACCTAGAAACTTGTCCTTCAAAGATATTTTTCAGTACTTTCATCAAGCTGATGTAGGCTATATGAAGTAATAAAGATTGTCTGAGACTATGAATGCAATGTATTTATTTTAGCTAGGTATAAATGGACTTTTCATATAAAAAAAGTGACAATTGCCTCAGAAGCAGATGAAAATCCTAAACATCTCCCTCTTGCCGAACTATCTTTGTATTCAATGTAGGCACTTCCACATAAAAGTACCTTTTTTTTTTCTTGTTGGTAGAATGATTCAGTATTTAAACCCATGAAGAAGGGTAGTTCTACATTTATCATCAGAAAATTTCTATTTCTTTTTTCCCTGTAAGACTTTCTGCTGATTTTGCTATTACTAAAGCTGTTGCTGACATGTACTCTGATCATTTTGTTCAAGATTTAGAGATGCTGCTGTGAGTAGGTGCAAAATGATGACCTTGATCTAGTGATCTGCAACATTACATTTCGAACTGAAAAGATGGTGACTCAAGTGGAACAAATGTGACCTAAGGAGGTTACTGATGCAGATACCAAGGAGAATATTTTGGTGAAGAAACAGCTGTACAGAAAATGGTAGCATAGGGTAGCAGTTCATTACTCTGTAATAAGACTCCTAGAAATTCCTTTAAGCACTCCAAAAATATATACCACATACACAAAAAGAACATTACTTTTTTTTTAGTTAAAAAATGTATTAAAATGTCAGAAGGATTTGCCATATAGTGATATGAAAAAAAATCTGGAAACCTTTGGGAATATTCAATTATTCTATATGAGCAGATATCTCTAAAACCAATACAAGTTTTTTCTACTAATCTTTACATTTTTGAGAGTATCAGAACTGACAGCTTTTCAACAGTGATTTTAGGCAATGTCTTTGATGTTGTGCACTTTGTTTTATAATATAGTGCTATGTTTTATTACATAAAACATTCATGGTTTATTTTATATTTTTATGTAGTCTAAAACTTAAAAAAGTTCCGTTTATTAATGATTTATATCATGCAGTATGCTAGTCTACCTTTGCTCAGCAATAAAATACGTGCCTCTTCTTTAAAAACAGTTCTGTTCCCACTGAAAATTGTGCAAATAATGTGTTAACAATAAAAACAAAAGTTCTACATGTGGACAAAAGCAAATGCTAGGGGAACTACATATTCTGTAGGAGGGGTGTGCACCCACTGGAGCTCCCACCAGTGGGGAGCGGGTGATGGTGACCTACACAAACTGTGTGTCTGTGTGAGTGTGTGTGTCTATGAATAGAACCCTGAGGGATTTGCTCAAGAAAAATATTACGAAATTTAAAGATGTAAATTCATGTTTTGTAAGTGTCTAGTATTGCAGTTTATCTACTCCATGATTGATATTGATTCTAAACACATGGTTCATCTGATCGGCAGTTCATTACATACCATAACAAAATCAATAAGCTACTTCAATCACTATTTGGCTTAAACAATGTGAACAGAGAAGTTTGGTGCTGCAACAATACCAGCTTCCCATTACCCTCAGCCTTCTTTCACTATTTTTCGTTACAGCTGTAGAGATGCTCATCCACACTGCTTAGCCCTTAGCTCAGTTCCTGGGGGATTCAGTTTTGCTTCAATTACTTCCCTCTAAGGTAAACCTGCTATTCCTAACCTTCATGGGTAGGACTCAGATAATGCCAATTGGATTCTATGTAGTGCCATCTGTAGTTCAAAAAGATAATTGTGTTTATTTGGTTTTCCAGTTCAGGGTGTTAAAAGTAAGATGAAAGCTCTACTGAAGATTACTTGGGTGTTCTTGTGCTTGAAAATAGAGACCTTGGGAGCATTTCCTAGAATTTGGCAAGGAGATTTGTGAGGTGGATGAAGATGCAAGATAGAGCTGGATGACTACACTGGGAGGTGCCACCATTTTTTAAGTCTTATCCACACTGGCTATTGAGGGTGGTTCCAGCACTGAACTGTTTCCAGAACAAGATTCAGAATTTGTAGTGGTTTACTTGAAAGCCAGTACCAGTAGGTGACAACCATTAATGAAACCTTGGTGATCAGGGAGCAGAAATTCACTAATGTGTAGAAAAATATAAAGTTTCTGAGAGTATAGAAGTTCTCTAAATTATCCATCTGCCAGCCATGTGTCTTCTCTATACCACATACAAAGTTTTCTTTTTTTTTTTAATGTGCATTTTAATAAGTGATAAGATACCTGCACTGGAAATGTCAGACAACAGAATAAGTTTCAGGGAAGTAATGAGGAGGAATAGAAGGATGTTCTTCAGATAATAATCCCCCTAACACACCCATGATGCAGAAGCCTCTTGCACTGTCTGCATAATTCCTTAGTTTGTACCAACAGGTGTGAATTCCAGAGTAACAGACTGACAAGGGAAGAATTTTGTGGGATGATAAAATTTATCTTGTAGTGATAACTTTGGCTCTTTTACATTTGAAGCCATGGAGGCTTCAGAATAGATAACTTCAGGATCTTCTTTTTATTTCAAACTGTAACTGAATCAGCAGTTCCAGAAGATAATTACACTGAATAAAAAAAAAAGCCAGAAATTTAGTGATATAAAATACGTACTGAAAAAGTACCAGATGGTGTTAAAATATGGGTTGGGGTTTTTTTTAATTCTGAAATGCACTGCCAAATCAAAGTACTTTAACTGCTAATTAGCCTATGAGACTGAATGTTTTGGAACATATTGAAAATCATAGGAGCGAAAAGAAGGAAGTAATCATGTTAATACTTATAAGAACTGGACGAGAAAAGAATTTTAGTGTGATTTATACATTTAATTATCTCATTATTGATTAGCCAGTGTATTTCATATTCCTCTGGTGAAGTAATTAGCCAAGCTCTACTTTTACTCTACAATTACATTAACATGTTGCAGAATCACAGAACAGTTGAGGTTGGAAGGGACCTCTGGAGGTCATCTCTTCTCTGAGCTGAACAGCCCCAAATCTCTCAGCCTTTCTTCACAGGAGAAATGCTCCAGTCCTTTCATCACCTGTCTGAGATGCTGTTAAAGGACTCACCAGTATTTCCAGTGAGATCTGACCAGAGTGAGGAAGATGCAAGCAACTTGATGACTGAAAAGAGAAGGGATAGAGGGGTATTTAAACCTCAACTAGTGATATTTTGCCCATATTTTTTTCCAATAACTGCTCAGGAAAAGACTGTTTCCTTATTCTTGATGTAGCCCCAGTCCTCAAAGAGATGCACTGCACTGTCTTAGTAACAAGGTATGTAAAGTGACCTCTCATGCTACCCCCTGCCAGGGGGGAAATCCACTGGGAACATCTCTCACCTCTGCAGTGAGTATCGAGGCAAATCTTTCTCAGTGCCTTCAAGAGAAACCAAGAGCAAATGAAAACAGGGAAAAACAGTCCCCTCGTATCTTCCTCTTTGATAGCAGCACATGCTTTAAAATTCCTGTGCAAGGTCTGCCATGGAGCAGAGAGTGGATGGAGAGGGTGGCTGCTCTGTAAAGCTTCCTCTGCTCCCCAGATCTGTTACCAGGGATCAAATCTGGACATGCAATTTTGCTGTTTCCAAATATCTGAACAATTGTTAGGCAGATGTTCGGGGCAAAATGGCCCCAGGCACTTTTCTGCCAAGCTGCTGTCCAGCTGGGTGGCCCTCAAATTATACTGGTTCCAGGGGTTGTTCCTCTCAAGGCACGGGACTCTGCGCTTCCCCATGTTGAACTTCATGAGGTGCCTTCCTGTTATTTCATTAAATATGGCTTCTCTCTCAGGAATGTTTTGTTGTTAGCTAAATATNGGTTTCTGTTTATTATTGTCTGCATCAAACTAAAAATCAGAGTCTCTTTGTAGTTTATCAAACATATATTCAATAATGAACTCTTGGGCTATATTAAAAAGTA
The DNA here is from genome assembly GCA_013397055.1 of Pachycephala philippinensis. NCBI lineage: Eukaryota > Metazoa > Chordata > Aves > Passeriformes > Pachycephala > Pachycephala philippinensis. Next base: position 614,191 of record VWZT01005368.1, read on the forward strand.
CAAATTTCTGCAAAAGATTAATTCTCCCAAAATCCATTGTCTGGTTTTCTGTTTTAAAAAGTAGTGGATTTTTTTTTAACAGCTAACTTACTTCTCTGTTAAAGGAACCTAAAAGGAAAATGAAGTTTCAATGCATATTTGCAATACAGACACTGAAAATTTTAGTTATTCATTCTGCATAGCCTGCCTACTACTTACTCTGATATTCTAATTTTCTCAAGAAAACCTACCATGATGACATTACTATTCTATCTTGATTATTCCAACAAGAGTATACTTCTCTGTGTTGTTGTTCCTGTTTATATATTCCATTACTATTTTCTTGTTGAGTCTTCCAGAAAGCATGAAAAAGGAAAACTGAATTGGTCATTGGTACAATGTTGACCTAAAGCTAATGGAATGTTACTTTTGAATTTTAGATTTAAGGTAAATTGTTTTCCATTTCCATTATTTTCCATTGCTAGCTAGAGAATGTCTGGGAAAACATTGGATTATGCAAACACACATTTTTATGTTTAAAAAAAAAATCCTTAAATGTATCAATTTTTTGAAAAAATGAATTCCAGAAAGTATAAGAAAGAAGAGTGAAATATATTACATGGAACTGAGTAAACACAAAATCATAGAATCATTTTGGTTGGAAAAGACCTTTCTGATTGAGTCCAACCCTTGATCCAGCACTGCTGAGTCAACCACTAAACCATGTCCCTCTGTGCCACATCTACATATCTTTCAAATACCTCCAGGGATGGAGACTCAACAACTTCCCTGGGCAGCCTGTTTCAATGCTTGACAACTCTTTCAGTGGAAAAAAATTTTCTTAATATCCAATCAAAGCCTCCCCTGGTGAAATTTGCAGTCATTTTCTCCCATTGTATTGCTTGCTACTAGGGAAAAGACACTGACTCCTACCTTGCTATAACCTCCTTTCAGGTAGTTGTAGAGAGTAGTAACATCTCTCCAGAGCCTCCTTTTCTGCAGCTGAAACAAGCCCAGCACTCTTAGCTGCTCCTTCACATCTATCTCAGTAAAATTACTCACTTCTGATACTTGAAAACACTGGAGATGTTTGGCTGAGATAGAGCTGCTACTTAAATAGAGCAGACAAGATTTCAGAGAAAAACTGTAGGCATCTAAATAAAAAGTGGTATACAGACAGCTGCTTGGAATGTCAGAGGCACAATTTATTTTGGCTTATTGTCCTCCTGAGGTATTTTAAGGCTATGACTACATGATTCTTTAAGATAACAAATATCCTCATGGAAAAAACAGGTGAAAACAAATTAGCACCAAAGGCAGAAGAAACTCATACAGAAGAGTGGTAATGACATATATGTGACCTTATCAATAAAAAGAGTAGGATTACAAGAAGAACTATCAATTTCTCAATTCTCAGTTCTTTTGTTTTGTGGAAATATCTATTTATGCCACGGGTAACAACAGCATGTTTGTTTATGTTCCTGCTTGACAGGGGCTGCTCCTGGAGTCAGACCAGGGCTGATATATACACATACATAAGTGTACTTACAAAGTATGCATATTTATACAAAACTTTTCAAAAAGCACACCAGGGAGAATTATTCAGTAATAAGCACTTTGGACTTTTTTTTCTTTTAAAGGAAAATACTCTATCTTCTTAAGTAGATTTTTGCTGTTTGTGTATCATAAAAATCCAGCACTTTAAGCGTTCACATTCTGAAAATTAAACACAGTTACCGTACATTGCATATTTTGAATGAAAATCCAAGTAAGATGATGTTTACTCAAGATAGTTTTGTGCATCAAATGGATAGATAATGAATGCTGTCAAATATTTTATGTATGTGAAGACAAAGTGGTTTGTAGCAATTTCTACAACTTCCAAAATGCTGTGTAAAAATCCTGATGGATTTTACTTTCTTCCTTTTTTTTTTTTTTTTTTAAAAAATTTCAACTAAACTGAAGAGGAAGGAGGCAGATTCAAGTAACAGACAACTCAGATACATATCTCAAGAAGCAAGAAGAATTACCTAAGAGGAAAACCAAGATCTTTCTCTATTTTTTTCCTTTTTTTACAGTATTTACAATACGTTTTTGAATATTTCTTTTAGTATTTAAAAAAAATGCCTATATGAGAATGAAAAATAAAAAATTAAAATAAATAAAGTTTAAATGAAATCTGCTTTGAGAAATGTCTTGCTAGAAACAAAATGAATCAAAACAAAAAACAAAACTAAAGCTAAAAAAGCCCAGAAAAACAAGGACAGTGACAAAATTCACTGGAATAAGAGTAACTTCATGTAGCTATGTTAGATGACATTCCTGTAAAACAATAATAATATATATATATGTAATAAACCACATTTGACAAACCATATTTGTGAAGCAAAAAGGAATATTGCAATGATTAAAAATACATTAAAGAAAAGGAAAAATATGCAACAAGGGTGTTTAAGGAACAATAACTGGAGACCTCAATTTCATATTTCAAAAGGTTAATTTTTTTAATATATCTGTGGCAATAGCAAAGATCTTTCTGAAAGGTATTTAAAAAATAATGAAAGGACTTTTAATATTGCTTGATACAGACTAATGATGAACCTCACCTGTTTACCATCAGGGCACTTTTTGCAGCAGGTTTTATATCTAGTCACAAGATTAATGAAAAGCACACATTTAATATCAGTGTTTCAGTAAATTGACTATTCCATCTCTTTATTAAATGACCTGCCACATTTTTATGGAGGAGTTTCTTGCTCATGCAACTCTTCCTTTCTTTTTCCCTTGTATTTGCTTAAAGACTTGGATTCAGTAAGCAAATAACTAATCTAGGCCTTTGATGAACTAGTCTAGGACTATTCCAAAAGTAATATATACCAGTGGTTTTAGATCATGGCTACCGTAACACTTTTGTTTTCTTTTTCTGCAAGTTCTCCTTGTCCCTTATTATTCTAACTGCTACCTAGTGAGACAGGCTAGGACACCTCATGAGAAATTAATCAGCATTCTGACATCACCACAACACTGCTTGATTATTGATACCAATCACCGCTTGCTGCATATTTTCCTGCTCATAATTTTCCATAGCACTGTCTAACATAGACCATATGCATCATGTTCTACCACTTGGCTTCTGCTCTGTGTTTGGGATTCCAGGATGGCTGCAGGAAGGCAGTGCTTAATCATTCCTAAAAATTGTTGTATGTCCACTTCTTGGAATTACTCATTTATTTCAGTCAATCATCCTTCTTTATATGTGGACTTTTGTATACTATTAGATGATTAAATCCTGCTAATTCAAATTAGAGAAGTCAGTGTGATGATATTAATGGGTAAAGTGAATGGAACATTGTCAGAAGCACATACCCCAATCTATTATTGCATCCCAATCCATTAATGCAGACATTAAGAGAGAATGTGTTTCTTATATGTGCCTTTAAAATTTAATTAATAAATAAGCAAAGGTGTGAGGAAACAGAGGTTTAAATTTTTTTAGTTCGTCTAGGAAATTAAAATTAGAAATTTAATCTAACTTTAATACTTTCCTCTCTATCCATTTAGTACTATGCTGCATTAATTTTTCACATCAGGCAAAATTCCAGTTGCTGTTTGCTGGAGTTTAATTATCACTTCATTTTTATGGAAAGGAAGATAATTATAGAAGAGATTTCAAAACAAACTTAGCATGCTAGGCTACTTTTTATGTGATGAGCCACATAACCTTCAAATGCTTTCATAATATTTGCACTTAGCCACTATTTTATACGCTAGTTAATAAATTGCTAATTTGTCTAGCTCATCCAATTATTTGCAACGGTTTCACATTTGGTAGCAAACATCAGGAAGAATTAAAAATATATCATTGTGAATTGCAACCATCCATATCAGCCTTTCTGTGAAGAAAGTTGTGGGGGAGAAAATAAATTATTAATTATTGATGAGAGATAATACAGTATCAGCATCATCTCCCAGCCCGAATATTCAGGCTTGCTTTATGAACTCAGTGACTCTTCAAAACAAGCAAACAGCACTCAGGTCTTCTGAACGGATGTGTGGAAACAAGACTCACTGGGCATAAAAGCTAGTCGAAAACACAGCAGGATCACAAGAGGGATGAGCTGAACAGATGCAAGCTGAGACGGCACAGCTGCAGAGCCTGGGTTACTGGGAATACATATTGCCTCAGCTGTAACACAGGCTCTTGCTATGCAGATGCTCTTCTGCCATACCAGACCTCTTCTCAAAGCAGTTTTTATCTGCTGTAAATGTATAAAAGTCCTGGTAGTTTTCAGTCAGAGATTGCATCAACAGAGGGCTGAACCTCTGTTGCTCTGTGTTTTCTCCTGCTGCTACAGAAATGAGCTGCTTCTACCCGACCTGCATCTGCAAAATAGGCTGTGTGTTAATGTGCAATGGTGCTATGCTTCGTGCTGTCCTCCTAAATATTTCTGTATTTTTATTGAGGAACAGATATTAATAGTAAATGAGAATAAATACAGCTGCACCCAAATTGGGTTTATTGTCATTTCCTACCTGAATGCTTGTGTTTATTGTAATTTGTCCTAAGTAACAGGAAATTTGTATTTTATCATCCAAGGACAATGTTTGGTGCACATCCATGCCTAACATTTAGCTACAGAATTGTTTATGAATGTTAAAAGGACAAAAACATTCTGCAGCTACTTTAAGAATATATATATATGTATTGGTTCTTTCATCAACAATTTCTTATTGTCATAGAATCATTGAACAGTTTGGGTTTGAAGGGACCTTCAAACGCTAAAGACATCTAGTTCCAACCCCTGTGCCACAGGATGGGACACATTTCACTAGACCACATTGCTCAAAGCCTCATCCAGCCTGGCCTTGAACAGTTCCAGGCATGGGACAACTTCTCTAGGCAACATGTGCCAGTGTCTCACCACCACCCCCGCTTAAACTAATTCCGTCCTAGTATCTAACCTAAACTTACAACCTCAGTTTAAAGTCATTGCCCCTTGTCCTATGACTACATGCCCTTGTAAAAACTCTTATCTCCAAGTTTCTTGCAGGCCCCTTTGGGTATTGGAAGGTGAGTTGTTATAAGGTCTCCCTGGAGCCCTTTTTTCTCTGTGCTGAACAGTCCCAACTCTCTCAGCCTGCCTTCATAGGAGAGGTCCTCCAGCCCTCTGATCAACTTCATGGCCCTCCTCTGGACTTGCTCCAGAAGCTCCATGTCATTATGGGATCCCAGAGGTGGATGCAATACTCCATGTGGGGCCTCAAGAAAGCAGGGTAGAAGGGCAGAATCACAGAGTCACAGAATACGATGAGTTGGAAGGCACCCACAAGGATCATTGAGTCCAGCTCCTGGCCCTGCACAGGACATCCCAAAGAGTCACACCATGTGCCTGAGAGCATTGTCCAAACACTTCTTGAACTCAGACAGACTTTGTGCTATGTCCACTTTCCTGGGGAGCCTCTTCCAGTGCCCAACCATTCTCCGGGTGAAAAACCTTTTCCTGATATATAATCTAAACCTCCTCTGACTCAGCTTCATGCCATTACCACGAAGCTGCCTTGACTTGCTTGTCATACTTCTCTTTTATTTTTCACACAGGCACAGATATCATACATTCTTCTCACAGGTGTAACTTGATGACAAAAACATGCCATGTCATATTGCAAACAATATTGCCACAGATATTTAATGAAACAACTGCAGTAACAACACCAGTTGTGAAATACGGAAGATATAATTTTATAAAATAATTTTTTCATTTACAGGTTATTTTCTATTAGAACTAGTGTTTCTGAAGGCATAGTCTTCAGTCTAAATATGGACATGAAAATTTAAATGCTGTGGAATTGTTAGTGAATACCACAAAAAAAAAAAAAAA
>VWZT01005368.1:620074-643559 GCA_013397055.1 Pachycephala philippinensis
AAAAAAAGCCTTTTTGAGTATATAAGCTTATAATATAGCTAGCTTTTAGTTCAAATATTTTGTTTCATTCCATTCAAGAAGTCAGTGGATTAAACTTACCAGAAATGAAAGCACAACCTATTATCGTAACTCTTATTCCCAACAAATAACAACAAAATGCTTTAATAAAATTTCCACTTCTTCCTACTTTTCTTCACAGAAGAACACGGGTAAATTCACCTTCCTTTATGACAAACCAGCAATCTAGTTGAAGCTAGTTATCTTTTTTCTCTAGAAGACTTACAGACTTCTGCATTGGAAGACCCATGAATCATCCATAATATTTTAGACAATTACTTAAGGATGGAATACACTATATCAAACTGCTTTTTTTCATAGGTTAAAAAAACTGAGAGAAGCATTTGACTTATAAAGGAAAAATAATTTCTAGAAATCTATAACAAAGGTATATTACTATCATTCTAATTTTTTTTCTAAATTTCTTTCTGAAAATTATAATAATTTTGAACAAAGAATGAACTCAAAACTCAGTTTCTTTTCTCTAACTGTATTATGCTTTTCCTTAAATATCCATAGATTTTCATTGGACCAAAAGTCTTGACACCATTTCGTGACTGATTTAGACACGCTCCCCCTGCCCACCAATATTGGAACAGAAAGTTATTTCACCATTTTCTGATACAGAAAATGTGAAGTATAACTCATAAAGCAACAAATATCCCATAATACCTTTGTTGTTATCCATTCCTCCAACAGCATAAAGTGTTCCAACTGTAGATTTTCTAGGCTTAGTTCTTGGACTTTGCATGAGAGTTCTTCTTTCTGGTAAAAGATGGTATTTCATGGCTTCCAGAATAAGCTTCTGGCATTCTAGGTCATCCTTAAAAAGTGCATGATTTTCCAGGTCAGCCAATATCTGTGAATGACATTAAATGAATAAAAAATCCTAGAAATTCCTAGAAAAGCAATACAATGCAATGAGAGACAGACACAAATGGATGTCACAAGTATATTTCTTCATTCTAGAGTACACGGTTATGAAGGGCTATTTTTTCTTGGAATACAGACAGAAAATTAAATAGTCAATTGATTTTTAAAATATTTTATGGCCAGTGTTTCACCAGCCCTTAAGACTACAATCTTACTAATCTTTTACTGAAGGCATTGAAGAAAACTAAATGTTCTCTTGTAGGCTGACTTATTTTTAATGGTTTCCAGCATAACACTGAAAGGACCCAGAAGGCATCTCTTGGCAGGAACATCCCTTATTTTTAAAACCAAACCGAAACAATGCCCCACCCCAAAACCAACAATGCTCAATGCATACAGGTGAAAGAATGTTCTATTAGATTTCCAAAGAAGAAGGAGTTGTAAATGCTAAGTGTGTGATTCACTTACCTGTATATGCATATCTACCAGCTTTTGAGATGTTGTAAATCATCGTGTAAATTTTCAAGATCCCACTGAATTATGCAATCTGGGTTAACCTCACAGCTGACCTAGCTCTGAGGACTACAGAACTCCTGAGGTCTACTCCCACCTGAATGATTCTTTGATTCTGTGACCTGACTGACGTCAGGCCAGAAGAGTGCAATGCTTATGCAGATTTTGTGCCATATCTGCCAGACCCATGTAGATATCCCAGATAACCTAAGGCATCCAAATTAGAGGAAGATTTAATTGCATGTAACAGCATATCTGTACATATCTGTGGTAAATTTCTAGATATCATAGAACCTCTGGGAGACCAAAAAATATTCAGAGAAGCAGCTAAAGGCCAGGAAGCAGGATAATTTCATTCCCAGAGTCTGAGGATGTATCTTCCAACAGACATATATATGCAAACATATGCAAATTATTTTGCAGTTGCCTAAAGACAGGAAGCTAGCCTCCTTTTAAGAACTCTCAGCTATTTCATCTGGGCTTCAATGGCTGCAGAAGAATGCTAGAATGTCCTTTGTCAATCTATCAGCCTTTGGCATGTAGAAAACACGTTTTCTGTGACATCTAAAAGATTAACAGCTGGCACATGTAGACAGTTGTCACCTGCTTCTGATTTTAGGCATCAGTCATGAAATGAGTCTATGGTTGAAAGAAAGGCAATAAATGCTACAGCCCCAGGTATCAGCACAGGCTGGGGAATGAGCAGTTTGAGAGCAGCCCTGCTAAGATGGAGTTGGGGGTGCTGGTGGGTGAGGGGCTGGATATGACCCAGCCATGGGCACTCACAGCCCAGAGAGCCAAATTTGTCCTGGGCTCCATCAAAAGCAGCGTGGGCAGCAGGGGAGGGAGGGGATTCTGCCCCTCTGCTCTGCTCTGGTGAGATGCCACCTGCAGTGCTGCATCCAGCTCTGGGGTCCCAGCACAGGAAGGACATGGAGCTGTTGGAGCAAATCCAGAGGAGGGCCACCAGCATGATTAAAGGGCTGGAGCAGCTCTCCTGAGAGGAAAGGCTGAGAGAATTGGGATTGTTCAGCCTGGAAAAGAGAAGGCTTTGGAGTGACCTAATTGCAGCCTTACAGTACCTGAACGGAATTTGCAGGAATGATGGGGCAAGATTATTTACAAGAGCATGTAGAGACAGGACTAGGGGGAATGGTGTCAAATTAAAAGAGAGTAGGTTTAAATTAGATATTAAGAGGAAAATTTTTTACTGTGAGGGTGGTGAGGCACTGGAACAGGTTGTCCAGAGAAACTGTGGATGCCCCACCCCTGGAGGTGTTCAAGGCCAGGCTGAGTGGGGGTTTGAGCCACCTGATTTGGTGGAAGGTGCACCTACCTATGGTAGAGGGGTTGAAATGATCTTCAAGGTTCCTTACAATGCAAAGCATTCTCTGATTCTATGATTCTGTGATTCTGTGATTCTGTGATAAAGGTTTCTGTGTATTTGAATGTGCCTGTTCTGGTTATTATTCGATTAATATTACTAAATAAGAATATTAAAATATGCTTATAAAGAGGGGTTCTAGGCATATTTCATGACATGAGGTTAATTTTCATCTCATAATGTTAAGATTTTGATGTATTTTTTTTGTGATTTTTTTTCTTTTAAAGTGTTCAGCATACTGCTCAGTAGACTAGAAAATCAAAGATCTGTACACAAATCATGTCCAGATTTTAGGCAGGATGATTCTTTCTCTTGCAAAATGATTTAACTCACATTTAGGACTACTAAACCAAACAGAGTACTATGTCAACATTAACTAAACAGAACAGAGGCACAAGAGAACTAAGAAATCAAATTACCAGTTTTCTCTGCACAAATTTGAGGTAATATTAAGTTACATAGACTTTCTAATGCTTAATGAAATTAATGAAATTGATGACAAAGGTTTTTATGGCAAGCTTATTCTATCAGATCGAAGTCCAACAATAATATTGGCGACTTCTTTTTAGGCTGCTTTTTAAACTGACTCCTTTACCAGAGGTGCTTAGGCTCTTAAAGCAAATATTTATCTTTGAAATCTTTCAGCTGAGTTGTGAGGTGTTGCAGATAAAGAAGAAATAATCCATGAACATTATTCTGTCCCGGAATTCTGAGACTTAATTCACCAACTACAAATAAAAGCTGAATATATTTTTCTTTCAGGTTAGAAATTCACCTTAAAAATTAATAGAATATGGAAAAAATAATGGAAAAATATAAATAAAAATTTTAAAGCAGACAGAAACATTTGTTCATTTCCCTAAAAAAAAATATATATATTAATTCCTCCCTCCTATTCATTTTTTTTAGAACATGGGCTAACTTGTGATAAACACTGTATTTCTGAATCTCCTAAAGGCTAAAACTTGTGAATAAGGGAAAAAAAAAAAATTGAAATTGAAGCGACTATTTAGAAACCAGAAGTTACATAAAGCTGTTTCATGTTGTCTAAATTTCAATAATCTGCTTCAAAGTTTTTCTACTCCATCGTTATCTTTCCTGATTATGTCAAAACAATCAATATATCTTTATTAAATCAGGATGCACTTGATCAGGAAATTCAGTTAATAAGGATGCTCCCCTGGAAACCATATTATGTTCAGCTTTCTCTTCCACATCTATGACATACTTCATTAAGAGAGAATTGTAGCTAACATTAAATAAATATTGCTGGGCTTTGTAACATGGAAATTCACAGAGCTGTAGCTTCTCAAAAGACTACAATATCAGTGTTACACCAGCATAATTAATTACCATTGCTAGAACTTCTTGGACTAGAAATATCCTGAGAATTTTTTCTAACTTTGTGTCATCATGTTTCTCATTTTTCCCAGTTAAAACCCCCCAAAAGTCCTTTGTTAGATGTACTTCCAAATGACTTTCAGCACCATGATGCAGAGAGCAGGCATGTTTCAACTCGGTGAAGCACACCCAATTTGAGTTCTGGAGTGTGAAGCACTCAAGTACCACCAAAAGGAAAGTCAAGTCTAATGAGCACAAAAGGAGGAGTTTGGTGCCAGTTCAGCGACCGACAGCAGGTGCACTATGGGACTGCCTCGATTGCTGCCTGCCTTGCTGTTCCCTCAGCTACCTCCTTCCTTCCTTCCTTGAGGAGCAGCTCTGCTTTTGCTGCTTCCTGACAGATCTCCCCCAGCCCCTCTGTTACCCCAGTGATTTGCAGCTATGATCGTGGGGATCTGAATACTTGATTTGAATGCTATTAGGTAAAATCACATATATTCTACATGAACGATCATCTGAGAGATAGAACTGATCCCTTTCTACCCTGTTGAATGTGTCATCTAGGATTCAGCCACTACTAGGGAAAAAGGGGATACCACCTACCTGGAAAGAAAATGACCACTCCTTTCCTTTACTCCACTCCTGGAAGAGACTAGAAGGCAATGGAAGAGGCAAAGAGCTGCCTCACCAAAGCTTTCATAGTGACCTCCTACTTCTGAAGAAGCACAGAACACCCCCTGGTTATTTAGATAGAGCTTTCTAGCTTGTGAAAAGTGCAAGGTGTGACAATATTCACTTAGTCGGGTTGAACTAACCTCAGATTCCACCTTGATATGTGACTCAGACACAGTAACTATCCAAAAGGGGAGATGATGAAACACCATTGGATTCCTACCACTAAAAAAACCCCAAAACCATGGGTATTTCCTCCAGGACAGATATCAGGGCTATAAAAGTGAAAAAAGTGAGAAAGTACTCCCTGAATGCCAAAATTAAACACTAAGAACATGCAAAAGTTTTAATCTGTAATCCAAGATATAGATGCTTCCAAAAGAGGGACAGCGTCATTCCAAATAATGCATTATGTGGTCTCTATCTGACCATGTGTGTTTATTATGATTTAGAATCTTGAATGGTCCTTAACATCATATAATTATTCTGTACACTGATTCGTATTAAATTTCATACCCAAACACATTAGTTTTTTCACAGACAGAAAGCAACTTCCAGTTCTCTAAAAATTATCCCAGTATCTAGATGCCTTCTCCCTCTGAAAAGCCCTAAAGAGTTCTGTGCCCTTAGAAACTTACATGCCAATGTCATGTGGAACAGAGGATTAGAATTATCTTAATACTATTAATAATTGTAACAGAAGAACCAAAAGTTAAAAGTCCTTTAAATGAAATGTGAATAAATGAAATGTGGATTTTCATGGCACGTTTCATTTAACAAAGCCCACAAGTCTCTTCCTTGATCCAAAATATATCCAAAGTCACTTGGCAACCTTGAGTCAGAATATCACATTACCATATGAAACAAATATCTGAAGAATTAATGACCTAAAGTTTGCATTTTGAATGTTTTTTAAGAGAGATGTTTGATTAGCCATCATTGTCCTTTTATGAGTCTTCCATGTACAGATTTTTTACGGCTGGTTATTGTTGATGATCACAGTAATGAAGCTACCAGGAAAGAATAGAGACTTCTGAAATGTAAGGTCATCATTGTTCTTCGTGCAAATTAAAATGAAAAGCAAATAAAAGGTTTATATGAGTTTCTCGAAAGAATAAAAATACTGCTTTGAAACTTTCTACAAAAATAGTTCTCAGTATACTTTCAAAGTCTTACCATGCTGATGCTATGCTAGATGTTAGGAAATGCTGTGTTTTTATGGACAAAGCTCCAACAAGAAAAAAATTTTTATCTGTCTAAAGCTAGTAGGGGTCATTATTCCTACATCATAAAATTGCCATATGAATGTAAGTATTTCTGCTGATTAATGCGGTGAAAGGAATAAAAATGACACTGTATTTTCTGTCTGTAAGACAATTGCAGGAAATGCCTGCAGATTTCAACTTAATTGCTATTCTGATTAAAACTGTATATAAATATACCCATTTTAAGAAATATCAGTCAGGCTATTTATGTTTCACTGCAAAAATGAAAGAAAAAAAAGTCCCCAAGATGTGCTACTACTTTTATTACAAAAGGAATAAACTCTGAGCTACTTTTGTTGGATAACACCTCTCTTATTATAAGGACTATTGTTTAATGCATTTAAACTTCTTAGTTAAAAACCTTTGAACTTATGGGATAAACATAACAGTGAGTTAAGTAATTTAATTTTTTTGTTTCATTGTGAGACACTGAACAGGTTTCCTTGTTTCTCCTATTTCAGTTGAATATTTACAGTGCATTTTCTTGACAGTTTGCTGGTCTTGGCTGGGATAGAGTTATATTTCTTTATAGCTGGTATGGGGCTGTGTTTTGGATTTGTGCTGAAAACAGTGTTGATAACACAGGGATGTTTAGCTATTATTGAGCAGGGCTTACACAGGATCAAGGCTTTTTCTGCCTCTCACCCTATGCCACCAGTGAGGACTCTGGGGGCACACAAGAAGTTGGGAGGGGACACAGCTGGGACAGCTGACTCCAGTTACCAAAGGGATATTCCAGATCATATGGTGTTCCATGCTCCGCATAAAAAGCTGGTGAAAGAAGGAAGAATGGTAGGACATTGGGAGTGATGGTGTCTGTCTTTCCAAACTACTGTTACATGTGATGGAGCCCTGCTTTCCTGGAGATGGCTGAACACCTGCTTGGTGTTCAATTCCTTGCACTGCTTATGCACATGGCTTTTGCTTCACCTTTTAATCTGTCTTTATCTCAATCCATGAGTTTCCTCACTTTTACTCTTCTGATTCTCTCCCCCATCCCACCAGGGGTGGGGGGTGAGCAAACAGCTGTGTGAGGCTGCGTTGCTGGCTGGGGTTAAAAAACAACACCAGCTTTTCCAGTGTTAAACATCCATACTGCATATTGCATCCAAACTACATACTTTTTGTATGAAGGTGCTTACATGCTAGTAAAAGTGGATAAAATTATATTAGAATCCAAAGTTATCCAATACTATGGATTAGTTCTAAATTAACTTTCTTCCTTTGCTCAAGTAAAAATGAAAGATAATTATTAAATTAATCACAGAAAGGTACTGGGAAATAGAATTAAAGTATGGTTTTCTTCTTTCAATATCACTTTAAGTTTTGCTATTTCAGTATTAAATAAATATCCTGCTTAACATTTATTCTTGAACAGATTTTAGTAATAGAGTATTCTGGCTTTCTTGACAATGCAAGGTATTAATTTACATGCTTACATTAGAAATTTAAGTGGTTTCCAGTACTAGTATTATTAGCTATTCAGAAAAATAAAGTAAAAGAAAGTAAAGAAAAGTAAAATCAGCAAGATATTTCAGTCATCAGTAATATTTTCAAATAAGGAAAAATATACAACAAATTTTATTTTTCTACATACGAAATTTAAGTATTCATGAAAAAAATCCTGAGAACAGGAATGAAAAGAGCAGCATGTTTGCACTGTTTATGTGAGAAAGTATTTTGGACTATTGATTAAGCATACATTATTAAAATGTTTAAGAATTATTCTCAGAGAACAAGAATAAATTCAAAAACCTTTAAAAGTTCAGCTTGAAATTTTGAATAGTCCTCATAAAAAGACATGAGAAATTATGTATTAATTTAAAAATGGGGACAGTTTTGTACACAAAAAAACCCCTTAATTTTGCATACCAGAAGGTACAATGTCAAGAATTGTACAATTGTGAATTTACTGCAAATATATTTCTCACTTAACTCTTTCTTTTAAATTACTATATCTTGAAAGTAAAATGTACTGCAGGTCATAAAATAATTTTCTGCCAATTTTTGCACTCTGAGGTACTATCAATAGTGTCATTTATTATACAGATCCTGATTTGCAAGTTGATTTTATCTAAAGTAAATGAAAACACCTAAACATTCCCTCAGTCTCCCCTTTAGGTTTTAAACTGTGAAAAAACTGCAAAAGTTGTTAACTTTTTTTGGGACTTCTAAACATAGAGAACACAAGGTCTCAAACTGATCCTGTATGTAGCTGAAGTTTCAACTCCATTTCTAAACGCCATTTTAGCTATATGAACCTTAGCAATATTACTAAAAGACCGTTTTGCTTTTGCTAGGAATTGAACGTATTGAGCTAAATCCAACATAATCATCTGCTTTACTTGCTTGACCTGTAATCAGGAGCCTTAATTTTTTTTTTTTTTTTTTAAGCTTATTTCTAATTTATCATTTTGAGGTTTTGCTAGCTTTTAAAACAATCATTCCAATATTTTGTCTTAGAAATAAAATAATGAAAAATATCTGCAATTAATAATACCTCAAATTTAGCATGTCTTGTTTTGTTTTCTACCATCTTCTTTCAGGTCATTGAACATTCTGCATCTGTTTTAATTTTTTTTTTCTTATTCATGTTTAATTAATGATTTCAGTAAAGTTTTTTTTAGCTCAGAGATTTCCAGGCATTTTTCTGTAGTAAGACAAATATTCAGTATATGAAATTCAATATTTGTGTTGCTTATGGACTAAATTATTCATGATGTGTTAGTCAAGGCAGCTGCTCAACCAACTCAGGAAGAAAGACTACACTAAATCCCTCAGATTTCTGCATTCTCAGACAAAGATTATTTTCTCCTCAGCAGTAAGATGCAGCAGACTTAAGGATCTTTAAAAACTCTAGACCAGTTCTTCCTCGAAACATACAGCTAATCATTTCTATTATGAATAATCTACATTAGGATTTACTGCTTAGACACCACATGCTTTCATTAGTCTGACTGCAAGTCTGTGATCTCTTTATGCATGCAGGTGATAATATATTGCAAAGAGATCAGTCACGTAGCAGTAATAGTGATTAGTCTCAGACTGCAATTTTGGAAAAAAAAAATCTAATTGTGTTTTCTGTCTGAAATCTGAATTCTGACATCTCCTAAGCTTGCATTTTTGATGATCATAGTACTGGCAGAGGAGATGTGTTCAGTATTTAATTGATTTGTAATTCCTTTTCCCCAACACATTAAAAATTATTTCATATTCAGAAGAAATTTTAAACTGGCTTTCTACTCTTCAGTTATAACCAAGTCCTCCCTATTCCTCCCCAATATCAGGGTACAAAAACCAAAACAAAAAGAAAAGAATATAGCATAGTTGAAGTTTGTTTTCCTTAACTTACCATTAAATTACACTAAAGAATATATTAGAGAAACAATCAACCATGTACACACACATTCTCTGAGGCTGTACATTTGATACAAAGAAACTGACTTTTTTCCCCCTTCCTCTTGAATAAACTAAGTAATGGAATTGGAACATTCATTGGTAGCATCTGTGGCAAGTGATTAAACTGTGGTATTGGAATCACTTTCACAACATTAACTCTCCTCCAAAGCTTATGATTTAACAAACCCATTTATTATAATCTTCAGTATTATTTTCTATAAGTGGATCCATGTTATCTGATATGTTATTTAATTAAAGTTTTAACTTAATTTGTAAATATGCCCACACTTTTTTGGCACACATACTGACTTTTGTTGAACTCCTTCTACAGCCAGGTCTGTCTTTGAAACTGGTACTAATGTGACCAATTGACTTATCAACCTGATGTATTGCTGATTCAAATGTTATTTAGTTTAGGAAAACAGCAATTGTTTTAAACCCTCCCACCCCAGCTTCTGCCTCCAGTGATATCTTTTCACAACAGTTTTATCTATGTATTTTACAGAGAGGCTGAAATAAGGAGGACAAAATCTAAGATGTAAGCTTACTACAAAATTCTACTGATGCACAGATCTACATTTTACTTCATCAGGGTAAGCTCACTCTCCAAAAAAAGAAGAAAAAAATATATTTATTTCAAGATAAATCTCTTCTTAAATTAAATATTAAGTTTCTAGATAAAGTTAGGTAAGATCAATGTCTCTTAGAGTACCTTGTACTTTTTCTTCTCTACTCCTTGAGGAAAAAATTAGGTTCATAATTCTGAGAGCCATGTATATTTTGCAATAGTGTTAGAATACTACATAAGAAATAAGAAACCGTGAAATTGCACTCAAAAGGTCAAATTGCATTAAAAAAGGAAGTGAAACAAAAACTTAAAAAAACTCAATCACAATTAAAAAAAAAGAGAGAAAATATAAAAAATACCCCAACACTAGAAGCAACAAAAAGGTTGGCCTTTCACAAAATGTTCTTATTGGCTGGTCTCCTTTTGTTTGAAGGCAGATGTCTTTATCTGAAGCTCTTCTGAATCGATTTATTTATTTTTTTTCTTCTGAAAGTGATAAATAGGAGATTAGGTAAAAGCATGACAGATACTAACAAATGGAATACAAACATTATTCAGTCAATAAGAACTAATAGCCCATATTTGAAAATTACTGGCTTTTTAGTTTTTACTGTAGTTACCTGTTAACTGCAGTTAGCTATAGTCTAATAAAACTGATGTAATTTTCATAAAACTCTCATCTGAGAATAAGTACAAAGAAATGGAACATAAAAAAAGCATTTTTTCCCATAAATAATGTTCTCCTGATGCAAATATAATCTTCAGTCTTAGAAGTAGGCAAAAAAGATGGATAAGAAAACATCACAGAACGGGGAGTGTATTTAAGCAACTTTTCCAGATATATTTAATGTTTAAATGTTACAGATGTCAAATATGAAGGATTCTTTTAAGACATACACAATCTCTGAAATGTGGATGACTCAACTAGAATTAGAAAAAAAAATATTTCTTATTTTGTGCTTGTCTATTATGCTGAATCAATCTAAGGGAGAAGGAAGAATGCAGAAAACAGCACTACATTACAAAAAATAGGGACTTAACATTATGGAGGGTAAGTCTAACCCATCTCTTAGCCCTCCCTTTTTCCTTCTTTCTTTAAGAGTGACAGATTTCAATGATGTCAACAGCAATAATGGTTTTTGCTTTTATAACTACCTGTTGTTAACAATTGTTGAAAGCAACAATTGATCTTTGTCCTCACCACTTTCAATAACTTACGTTTGCATGACCTCTGGAGGCATGATTTATGGAACGCCAAAAACTAGCAGCAAAACTTTTCTCAGTCCATGAGCCTTTCATAGTACCTTCTCTCCCCTGTCCAATTGTGGAGGGGAGGGCAGCATGGCTTTAGTAGGCACCTGGCATCCAGCCAGGGTCAACCCACAACAATAATCTACAGTCTGACAGTCAGTAAGAGAGAAAAAGATATAAACCTGCCAAATAATGACAATAGATCATATGACGTTGTAAACACATAAGCAAAAGGCAAAATATGTCTTCTCAAGACTGAAGACATCATTTTATGGGAATGTAACTCTATTACTCATTTAAGTATGGTGTTATTTCAAAGGTCAAGGGAAGATACCCTCTTATTTACATGGACAGAGCTTCTAATTGATTTAACAGTTAATATAATCTAATTTATCCATAAATATGTGTTTTCACATGGACAGAGTCTATACATTCCAGTGGGGACATATATGAAACATATATTCTCATAAGCGTTTCACATAAAATGCATAGAATAAGCATAACAAGTATAGTATTTTTACAAAACCATTGTTCTAAATATTTCACAACACAGAATTAGTTTAAGAGGGACAAGGTTTGTATTTTCTATGCATTATTATCATTCCCCAATAATTTTATGACCACATGCAGAAGTGATTTAATTAACAAAAATCCACTCTTCTACTAAATAAATTTACCCCAAAATGTTTAGTAGTGAACCATATGCTCAGTATATCATGAGACACTGAATAAAAAGTCAGGTAAGTTGCCTGTGTATTGGATAAGGAAATAGTATTATAGAATTAGGTTGTCACAACCTGTTATCTGAACAGCACCTCGTGAGAGCTTCAAAGCATTTACTGATATTTACTGGTATTTACTAAACTTTACTGATAATAAAATGCATTTGGAAAAGACTGTCACACACAACTGTGTTAAGTGATTATCATTTTCACTGTTTAAAAATGTTCACATGTCATTTATCTACACAAAAAAATCCCAGCCATATTGACAGGACTTTTGGACAATTCTAGAACTATATAAAAGGCAAAAAAAATCCCTTTGGATTGTATCTTGCACACTGCATTGAAGTACCATATCTTTGTTCAGGAAAAGTATCAGCTGACAAGCTACATCTACTGCCAGAGAAGATGCTATAAAAAAAGTTAAAAAGTTAGCTTTAGTCTATGGTCTATATAAGAAAAGTAAAAAAAATAACAGCTTATCTTGTTTCTATTGGCTATACTCCACTAATTGTCATAATACAGGCAACTGAAATTTCAAGCCCAAATTTCTCCTACATTGATAAGTTAATAGAAGAATATGGAGATCATCCTAGAAGCTTGACCGAAAGTCATTTTTTGTGGACTGAGAAGCTATTAATTCTTAGTGTAATTAATTTATTTTTATTTACTTGAAATTAACATAAATATTACTTTTAAAATATTGTTAAATTTCTTCACATTCTCAAATTTATATTATTCTGATAGAGGCTGGCATTCAAATCGAGCGATGCTTAATCCACTTGCACAAAAACAAGCATTTAGCACCATTTGAGATGCCACAGGATGTCTAAGAATCCACACAGAGCCAGTAAATATAGTCCTGGATTTATGAGGGAATGTTTCCAGAAAAATTACTTGGAGCCAGGCAGCATGATATTCCATGGAACTTCTCAAATCAGCACACGTTTGCTCCTAAGCATTGGGAAGTGTACTAGATCTTCATTGCCTATAGTGAGAGGTTAGGAATCTAGCTGATGTGGAGAAGCCTGTACACATAGGTGAATAAGAAACTGAATCATACCTTCAATCTTTTCAGATTCAAGTTATAATCTCCTGGTAGGCAATTATTTAGAAATGATTGAAAGAATTCACAAAATGTTGTAGAGGATGACTGAGTTACACATGTACTTAGGATTTACCCCAGACCAGTTGGTAGGAACCAATCTCAAAAGCCTAGAACTCTACTCAGGTGTGAGTTCTTATTAGCTGCACTTGTTTAGTGATGCTGAAGACAGTTAGAGAACTGAAAAAGCTTCTCATTTAATATTATCAACCACACTGCTCTCAAAGACAAATTTAAAGATTGACTGACATAGAATGATACCCTCTATTTTTGCTAAGCAAAGGAACCTTCAGTTGTTTCCTCAAGCTCAATATATATTGAAAAGGTTGGAACTTAATGAACCTGTCTGACAACTGCCTGGTTAATTGCGGTTTTTTTAGCAGTACAAAGAAATCCCTCTTTGCCAAATGCCAGCTGAGCTGTGGAAGGAATTTACAAGTTTACCTCATCATGTCAGTTATCTAAGCTAAGATTTAAAGGGTTTCTACTCAATTTTTACATGCAAATTCATATATATATTTCATACCATGTAAAGTCAGGCGTAATGTGTGAATTCTAAGGGGATTTAGAGGCTCAGTGCTTCCTACAAGTTACCTACAGCATCTCTGCATAAATAAGCAGAGAACCCATGTGGATCTGTTTACTTTCTCTCCAGTGGCTTACATGGTATTTAAGTACTTCATTTTATAAGGACTGCATTGTTTCTGCTCCTGGGCAAGAAATCTAATTTAGATACCTATAACAGATTCACTGGATCTGAGCCACAGTGTATTTAATACTCAAAGACTATGCATTATCCTACTGATGTGAGTTGCAAGCCTCTGAAAGTGATATTATTAAAAATGTTGCAGAGCAAAAGAGAGTAATATCTCTGCTTTACTCTATGATATTTTTTAACTCTCCTAGTTAAAACTAGTGATCTAGTCTTACAAGTGGATGCAAATAACAGCCTTTATAAACCCAGCACACTTGTTAAATACAAGTTAGCTTTAATTTAAGCATTTCTACAAGGAAATATTTGTGCTTTTTTTATCATGCACATCTTTGTTGAAAAACAGTAAAACAGTATAACACCCTCATCTTTACTGTCACGCTATTCTAGGTGCTCAGTATTGTGTTAACTTCTAACTCTTGCTTGCAAATTCCTTCAGCAGCCCAAATACCATTAGCAACTTCTCAGACTCTTAAAAAACACCATAAAAATAATGTTTTGCCCAATAGAAGCTGCAGAATTCTTGGCTCATGCTGTAGCATCAACATTAACGGATACATTACACTGTGTACAGACAAACAGCAGAAACCAGCTTTTCATCTTAGTAAACATGATTACATCATTAGTAATCAAAATAGGCAGAGGCTCAAATATGCTGCTGCATTGCATCAAATGTTTCACAGCACAGCTTGAGTCAGGGAATAGGAGACACAAACATAGCATAAACTATTGTGTTTTGAGAAAGGTGGAGGGAAAGACAAGGAGAATTCAGTGGAATAGATATAATCTCTTCTACACCATTTGCCTTCATGGCCAGAAGTTAACGTTTCAGCTTCAGCTGCAGACAAGGTTAGACTTTTGTCTATATCCAATTAGTGAGGATTTAGACGAACTGTTTTGTTCCCTGAGTGGTGGGAATGGCAACCACTATATCACATGTCATCAGGGAAATAGGTGAGAACACCTTTAGCTATTCTTTAATCATACCTTAATGAATATATCTTCCCACAACAATAGATTGTAATTTCTAAGGAAAAGGTTCCTAACTACATTCTGCTATAAAAGAATTAAATTAATATATATATATATGCCTATGTCCATGTGTATGCATAATGTACACTCATGCACTAATAGATGCTACGGGCCACCCAGCTGGAAAGGAGCTTGGCAGAACAGGAGCCAGCCCTGTGCCCTTGCCTCAAAGAAGGCAGGTGGTATCTGGAGCTGCATTAGACAAAGCATTGTCAGTAAATCAAGGGAAGTGATTCTTCCCCTGGTCTCAGCACTGGTGAGGTCAAACCAGGAGAGCTGTGTCCAATTCTAGACTCCTCAGTGCAAGAGAGACATGACCATACTGTAGAGAATAGGCTCATGAAGATGATAAAGGGACTGGAGCACCTCTCTTATGAGGGAAGGCTGAGAGAGCTGGGTCAGTTCATCCCAGAAAAGAGGAACCTTTGGGAAATCTTACTAATGTCCATAAATACATGAAGAGAGGGCACATAAAGAAGACATCCAGGCTCCTTTCAGTGTTGCCCAGGGGACCAGAGTCAATGAGCCCAAACTGAAACACAGGAGGTTTCCTCCGAACATCAGGAAACATTTTTATACTGTTAGGGTGACTAAGCACTGGCAGAACCATTGGAATTACTTAAAACTATTCAGACACAGTCCTGTGCAAATGGCTCAAGGTTATCTCTGCTTGAGCAGAAGAGTTGGACCAGAGGTTATTCAGAGGTCCCTTCCAACCCCAGGCACTCTGTCATTTTTATTCTGTGACTATGTATATGTTTATCATATCATGTAAAAAAAAAAAATATATATATATACACACATACACACACCCCTGATTGTAAGCTATCTGTAGTGTTTCTGTTTTGTTTTACATGTACTAATTTTGTTGGTATTTTTTAACATTAAAAGGATTTAATTTAAAAGTCATTCAAAAATACTGCTGAAAATTGAGGACGAGTGGCACCATTTAGCCACAAAAGCAGCTTCTTGTACTTTTTGAACAACTGACAAAAGGTCATTTTAAATATAGTTTTTGCTTGTTTCTTAAGTTGTTTAACTTATTCTCTGTAAAGAATGCTATTAAAAGTCACAGTGAAAAAAATTTATGATAAGCTTTTAAGTGCACAATTCAATTAAATAATCTAAATACTTCAGCGTTAACAAGGTTTAAGGGTGCCACCAAATTTTTACTCTCCCCAAATCCCTTAAGAACAAAAATGAGCATGAATTATGTTTTCTGTATGGATCAACATAAAATATCTGGAACATCTATTGGAAAGTGTTCTTACTATTATATTATGTATTTTATTATATTGCCTATTACCTATACTATTACTTATTATAATGTGAAAAAAATTCTTATATTGGCCAAGCCACCAATCTTTGGTTTTTGACTTGAATGAAGAAATATGAACCGTTTTAATTCAAAAGATGGTTCCAGGCAAATCAAAGAAGCAAAAAAGTTTCTATGGCAACATTGCAGGTTCTATTATTTCATTTTCAGCTTCATGATAGTTTCCTTTTAACACGTTAATACTGGCTCGATTTCTTCTAAATTCATCCACTGGATTATGAATCACATTGTTTGATATTGTACTACTTAAGCCTGACTACATTGCCAATATAATTACTGCACATTGAGAGTGAATTGAGGTATCATGAAAACTCAGGCTATAAATTTAAAGCTTCATTTTAAGAGGATCTCAGTACAATCTTTCCAATCTGTTAACAATCTCTGTAGTCTATGACTTCTCTTTTTTCAAGCAAATTTAAAAGTAAGGAATGTAAAACTTTTTTTTTTTTTTTTCCCAAAGGTCCAGTGATTAGCTGCTAATTTTGATCTGGCTTCTTTCCAGAGAGCTCTTCAGTTAATTTCCAGCGCAATGACAATGACAGAGGGTTTTATTTGATATATATTTAAGTATAAACCACAGCAGGAGAAAAAATCCCCCTTTGGTAATAAAAAGTAAAATTTCACTTTCAGGTCTCAATATTTTTTTGCTGAAATTTTGAAAAACACCTTGCTTTTTTAGCATTATTGTTGATATGTTTATGTTGCAGTTCTCAATTATAGACCAGCACCAGCATATAAAACTTAATTTCCATATTAAATAGAACAGAAAGTTCCAGAGAATTGCCAGTATATCACTATAAAATATTTCTTTCTAAATCTTCTTATAAACAGTTTTTAAACTTTTTTCTTTTCATGTACCCAACTCACTAGTCACCTACCCCCTTGCTATATAAGTGCAGCTCAGCAGTAGCCAAAACACGTGTGTTAGCAGCACTGTGTAAGAGACTGAAATGGTTAATGGCTTAAATTGCTGAAATCATCTGAGGACTTTTGCCCCTGCAGAAAACTGCAAAGATGCAGTTGTTCATCTGGGACCCTGGAAACCCATCTCTCCCCAAATATGCCTACTATCTGGAATTTGGACTGTGAGGGGAACTTGAGATAAGATAAAGGGGGCACTCCACAAGTGATACTGGAAGAGAGATTGGAATGCTGGTGGCTCAAACAATCAGGGACAAGCTGATGATGTGCAAAGTAACCTCCCAGGTGCAGAGGGAGAGCACACCTGACACCTCAGGCTACAGCTGGGTGTTGAACCAGAAAAGGACAGAGGCAAATCCTGTGAGGCACACTACTGTCTCTTTGTCCTTACTCAAGTGACTCAGCTGTGATGACTCCCCTCTGGAGAAGTACTGGGGCATTCACATGTAGCCTGAAGGTATCAATCTCTGCTGCTGGGCCATAATTGGCCTTAAGGGACTCAAATCCATTGATGTAACAGGCAGGTGTATCTTAGAAGGTGTCAAAGACTCCCTTAGTGTCTCATGATTCAAAACATTACATCATCCAGTTGAAATTCCCTACTCCCAGGGAGGTACCTGGGCTTTCCTACCAGACAGAATATAAACCAAGTAGCTTTCTTGTGCTGTGGATTTCACTGGGTTTTCCTCCATCACCTGGTGATCCAGTCTGAAATTTTCACTTTGACCAAGATGTGGTGACCATCATTTCGACAGACATCAAAATTGCACCAAAAAAGTCTCATCTCAAGGCCTACAGGTGGGGAAATCTTTCTACTCTTATCCCTTCCTTCTCTTTCTTACACATTTTCTTAAGTGATATTTTTATTCTTTTATATTGTAAATAGCTATATACCTGTTTTCCTGTGCAACCAAATTGTTCTACACTAAAGCTTACACATGTATGTTTAAAAACACCCGTCGTTCAGTGTTGTTTCACTTTAATCTGCCCCAAGGAATCTATTAACAAGATGGGTTACTCTCACCTTCTGTTTTATCAATAAGTGCAAAGCACAGCACCTTATCAGCTGCCATGAAGAAAGTTCACTCCAGCTAGACCAAGTACACTAAATGAAAGGAAAATGAGGGATTGTATGGAATTATGGAAAAAATTTGCTACTTAGTTCTCTGGGAAAAAAAAAGGAGCTGAAGCCTGAATCACAGATTCATAGAAGCATTCATAAGAAAGGAGACCCAACTGACCTCCAGTGGTCAACTAGGTCAACTCACTTAAATCAGGGCTTCTGCCAACACTGGATTTAGTGATCTGGTCTAGCTAATTCAGGAAAGCCTTCAATGAAGAAGATCACTTAGCCTTTGAAAAAACTGCTACATTTGTTCACTGCATTCCAAGTGATTCCTCCCCAAGCCAATGTCCAAACTGAACTCTGCATGCTACAAGTTGGAGTGTTTGCCTCTTCTTACATTTTGTGATGCACTCAAGAATGTGGTTCCATGATCTTCCCTTAAGGTTTTGAGTTGCTACTAGATCATGATTTAGCCTCCTTTTCACTAGACTGAACAAGCCCACTTCTGCTTCTCCTTTCCTAGCTGTCATACCATCTTGGTACCCCACCCCTGGACCTTCTCCAATTTGTTCCTATGCCTTTCAAATTGTGGAGTACAAAATTGGAAACAATAGTGCCGGTGCAGCCTTAGCAGCACCAGGTATTACGGGAATAATAACTTCATATGGCCTGGTGACAGAATTTTTTGTGTTGTTGAACAAAACAGAGTTTTCTTAATTCATACTATTGACTCATCCATCCTCAGCCTGGTATCTGTCAAGCCCCATGTGCTTTTTGGTTGTTGGTTTGTTTGTTCTGTTTAGTTTTTGCTGGTTTTTTTCTAAGAATATTTATTATTCTGCCTGGTATCCTTATCATGTTATGAAATCTGCAGTTACTCCTCTTCAGTTTCACAACTCTGCACTTGTGTATGTGTTGGCCCAACCCTCAAGTTTATTGAGGTCACTCTGGGTGAAAGGCTACCATTCATTTTTTTCTGATTCTGAACAGGTTTGCTTTTAAACACACAGAGTATTCAGAAGTTGCAGATTATAAACTGATGAGAGTTTTCACAAGAACACAACAACAATGACGTTCTTGTTGTTATGATGATGATGATTACATAATTTTAAAAATACCTGAGGTGGAAGGAGTGGTAACCTGATATAAGCAAGCAGCATACTTAGGTCATTGCATCGCCTCTGCATATCATACTTCACCCACATCATTAAGGCATGGAAAATGGTCTCTTCATCAGGAACATTCACATCATCACTGGCAAGAAGTTTATGGAGTTCTTCAGCTGGTAGAAGTAAAAATTCTTGATTTCTTATAACTTCCATTATATTCTCCTGTGAAGAAAAAGGTATTTCAGACCCAGTAATACAGCAAGAAAATACAAATAACAGTTAAAGCTAATATGCCATAAGATTAGTCCATATCTGCCATACCCAGACATGGGTATGCTCTGCCTTGCAGCTCATGAGAAAAACAAAACATAAATGATTAGAGTTTAATGGCTATAGTTGCAATTAATATATAAATATATCCTGAAAACAATATGAAGATTATATGGTAATATTGTAATTAAAAATTGTCAGAATTAGTAAAGGCTATTGTTTGAGTTTTTTCTAAACTCAGTTGCAATTGAGCACATTAAATATATTGTAAGTCTTCACTTGCACATACTATATTTTCCTGGATATTTTCGCTGTCTGATCTATTTCTTAAATAACTTGTCAGTCATACATAGTTATAATATGAATATCTAGATTTCTGTCTATGCATATGACAAGGCTGAGGGGAAGATCAACACCATGAATTAAGGATTATTTTTTGACCTTGTTTAGAACAGATTGTTAATATCCAGTTATCATGCAAAATATTTACAGCAATTAAGATCTCACAGTATTGAAGACTGCAATACTGTTGTGCTTTAGGAACGGTAACCCCTAGTTCAGTGCTCCCACAAAGACTCTCCAAACCACTTGACACTCTCTTGCTCCCCTGCTTTTTCCCTCACCCTTCCTCCCTGTGGTGGGCTGGAGAGGAAAATTAGAGGCACAAAAGGTAAAGGTCACTGTTGAGATCGGAACAATTTAGCGCAAAAAGCAATGAGGTAAGGAAACAAACAGTAACAGCAACAATACTAATGACAGAGGGTACGAGAGAGGAAATGATTCACAGAGAACCACAGCCCCCACACCAACCCCCCATCCCCAGTAGACAATACCAGATGGATCCCTCTGTCACATTTACTTGACCGGAAGGAACCCCTTCTCCTTGGAAGAGATCTTTTCCCCCATACGTCTGACAATGATACAAGGTTTTACAGACCAACTTCCATGTCCTAGCTATGCCCCACTCCTGGCTACTGAAAAAAATTAACCTTGTCCTGGACAGAACCAGGACTAATAAAAATAGGTTTATAAACTAAAAAGGTTTTATAAAACTATTTTATAAACTATAAACTACATATAACATATAAACAAACAAAAAAAAGTTGCATTTAGTTGTCTGAATCCTAATATCTGAATTAAGCACTCCCTGAACTACCTACTGTACCTCAACAGGACACAGTAGAATCATAGTTCGACAGATATTTTTCTCCAAACATTTATTTTAGGGTGCTTCATCTCTGTGGAGAAATTGTAAATGTGTTTTCATATTCTTGATCCATAGACAATTATAAGAAGAAAGTGAAGTAGTTGAAGACTGGAGGCACAAGAAAAAAGAACGAAATTTTTATATAAACCAAAAACGTAAAAAGTAATAGAGGGAGCAGTAAGTTAAAATGTCTAATAGATGAAAAACAGTAATGAATTTCATTATGTTGTTTTGGATAGACTTTGTAAGATGAGAAGTGGGGAAAGAATGACAAAATATCAGTCAAGGACTTAAGTGTAAGAACATCAAAACTGAGGGAAGTGGATAATACCACTGCTATACCCACTAAATTCAGTTTTTAGCATATCAAAATCCAAATCAATGCTGTCTATATTTGCTTGTTTGGGTCTGGACCAGGGGAAAGACTGACTGGTCATTGGAAACTGAAATAGAACTAACACAACATTGCTAAGACATTATAACAAACACAGGAAAAAAATGTGCAAGACTTACAACATCAGAATTATACTCTGGCTCTAGTATGTCACATGCTGTCCTTCCCTGCCTGATGCAATAGAAGGAAACTCTAATTTTTATTCTGCAGCTTCATATTTTTTGAAATTTACTGCTTAAGCATATTCATTAAAAATTAACTGCATATTATTTTATATAAGGTAGCAGAGATGAATAATGCAGACACAGACGTGATAAAATCATGAGACAAGTTATTTGAAATGTGTAATGTAATTACAGATAAAGTACATAAGTGTAGATAGAATAAATTAGATAAAGTTGAAAATGATGCTTATTATTATGAATGTGAATGTTTTGATATGTAAAATTTAACTTTCAATCAGCTCCTTTTTAACTCTACATATACAGGATGCTGACATAACAGAAAATCAAAGGTGTATATGTGGTCATGGACTATATTAACCATGCTGTTAAGTTACCTTAACATAATTGATAATTGGATCAAAACATGACTCGGTTATTTTTAAAATTACTAGGTTAAATGTCAATAGGTCCCTAAAAATGTAGATTTCTCTGGAATGAGGTATTAAACTATTACCTCCTGATAAAGTTTAAATTGTGCGTCTAGAACATTGTGGAATAGATTGGAAATGTAAGGGAACTAGTTTGTAGGCAGGCACTTAACCACAAGCTGGCTTAATTCATTTTAATTAAAAAGTCATAAAACTCACAAAATTTCATTGCACTTCTCAATAAAATGATTTATAAGACAAAGTTTAATTAAGCCTGGTTCAACTGACATTAAATCCCATTATGAAAAAAAAAAAATATAATTCTACTTCTTAATAGGAACCAGTATCGAACTTTGCAATAGCATATTAATCCCAAGACCCAATATTATAGAGAAGCATTGTGATGGTGGAACACATTTCATGAACTCACAGAACTCAATTAATTAAGAATAACATTCAGGACCTCTCAAAGCAGGAGCTCTAACTGCAGAACAATAATTTTAGGTTTGATTAAGGGTTTTTTGGTCATCTTTTAATGTTTTTCATTTGCATATATGCTTAAAGAGAACTTATTTCAGCCTCTGTACTGATTGACCATTGA
This sequence comes from Pachycephala philippinensis, assembly GCA_013397055.1. NCBI lineage: Eukaryota > Metazoa > Chordata > Aves > Passeriformes > Pachycephala > Pachycephala philippinensis. Next base: position 642,465 of record VWZT01005368.1, read on the forward strand.
CTAAAAGTAGAATCAAACAAAGTTTTCAGACCAAACATATGAGCTCAAATATCTTCTTCTAAACATCTGGACTTACATTAATTTCATGTTACTCAGGCATGAGTATTGCAGAAAGTAACAAATATATATTATGTTTTATATCTATAATACGCCATATATATTATAAATATACCATATATATAATAAATACACCATATATATCCATATGTAATATAAATATGTCATATATATAATTACGATTATATATACATAAAATCCAAGTTTTTGATCTTCAGAGCTAAAAATTCTCTCCTTCAACTCATTAGCATTTCCTGAACTGACTAATGAATGTTAAATCTTCCTAGATAACATTTTAATTTCTTGAGCTTAATTTCATTTGGAGCAGCAGAGCATAATTCAATGGCTAGCTGTTTTACCACAACACAAATAATTTCTCATATGCTTATTGGTGGAAAAATATCCACCTTTTTCTAAAAAATGTGACTAGTCTTCATTTTTGCACTTTAGGAAACAGCATACAACAGATGTCTGTGACATCTTTTCAGGATACATTAAATACAATTTAAATTCTCCTGAAATTAAGGTGCAAGATAGGAATTGAGCTACACAGTTATAGAATCATAGAATCATTAAGGCTGGAAAAGACTTAAGATCATCTAGTTCAACCGTTAACCTAACACTGGCATCTTCGGCACTAGACCATGCCCAAGTACCACATCTGGATGTTTTTTGAGTACTTTGAGGGATGGTGATTCCATGCTATGACCACCCTTTCAGTGAAGAAATTTTTCCTAATATTCCTAATTCAATGTCCTTTTCCCCTGGCACAAGTAGAGGCCATTTCCTCTCATCCTGTTCTAGTGAAGTGCTTTCAGGAATGCCTAGGTCCTCATGGACAGATAAACCTTTCTTAGGAGAACAAGGGTACTGAACTGTAGGGATACAAGAGTGGGCTGTAGGCAGCCTTGACTTTAATAAGTTACAGCTGTATCCCTGGGAAGAAAGAAAACCAGCCTTGAATGCAGGTGTGTTGATTTTGGTAACAAGAAGCATGCGAGTGGCCCAAGAGATAGGTATAAAAGGCTGTGCTGCAGG
>VWZT01005370.1:10009-49637 GCA_013397055.1 Pachycephala philippinensis
TGGGGCTGGGGCGGGGCTGTGGGGACAGGAAGGGGACAGTGCCGTGCCCACGTGCAGCACACCCTGCGGGTGATCGAGGCGGCGCGGCCGCCGTTCCGGCACCAGACCAACGTGGCGTACACGCCGATGGCCGCGCTCAAACACGCCGACCCCAGCGGCGCCCTCATCACCGACGCCTTCTACAAGCTGGTGTTCAAGTACGACACGGTGCTGCGGTTCGGCCTCCGCGCCATCCGCCTGCTCCGGTGGAAGGCACAGAAGGTCAAGGCGGGTGCGCGGCTCCTGGGCTTCAAATAAGCCCTTGTGGCCCCTGGACACTGCCCAGCCCATCCCGGGGGCGGGGGCGAGGGAGCCGGGACCCGTGCAGGGTTTCGCTTCCCGTTCCCGGCCCGAAATAGCTCCCACCGCCGCCGCCGCATTAAAATGGGGAGGGTATTTATAACCAGCGCCGGGTGAGCAACGCAGAGCGGCTTCCTCCGGGAGTGCAGCGGCCGTGACGGGGCTGGGAAGGGCTGGCAGCTGCCCCCTGCCTGCCTCCTGCTCCCCAGGGGCACCTGTACCTCCGACCCGCGGGCATGTGACACCCAGGGGACCTCACCCCGTCACCCCCTGGTGCTGCATCCTCCTTCCTGCAGGCGGGGTCGGGAATGTCCCATGGTGGGGGGTCCTGTGCCACTCCCGGTTGGCACTGAGCCCTGGGGCACTGGGGCAGCACAGGGGGTGCAGGGGGTGTTGGGAGGGGGAGAGCAGAGTGTGAGGGGCGTGTGGTGTGTTCAGAGGGGCACAGTGGGGGCGGCAGAGGTGTAAAGGGGGTGCAGGGACCGGTGCAGAGTGGGGGTGGGGTGCATGGCAAGGACTGGGTGCAGGGTGGGTGCGGGGGAGCCCAGCAGCTCACGCTGGCCCAGGGGCTCCCCTCCAGCTCCCGGTGGGTGACAGCGGGGTGGGTTCACCCCGGGCGCTGGCGTGTGGGCGCTTGGCGTGACAGCACCGGGAGGTGAGTGCAGGGGGAAACCGCAGGAGGCCCGGCATGAACCAGCCTCGCTGCTCAGAAACCTTCCTGGCTCCCCCTGCACTCCCCGGCGCACCCCCCGGAGCCCTGCCGGGACCCCCAGCCCCACGGGAGAGAGCTGGATGCGGCTGCAGCTCCGTGTGCCTCGCACGTGGCCTCTCCTGACCCCGCCGGCTCCATGGGCCGTGGGGACAGGATGGAGGTGGGGAAGGAAATATTTTTGCATTATCCCCCCTTCTCGCACGAGTTAATGGCAAAGCGGCGGTGGGACCGCGGCCCCGGGGTGATGGCAGCACCTGTGGGACGTGCAGGGGTGACATCAAAGCGGTGACAGAGTCGCTGCCTCCCCCCGCTGCGGTTTCTGCAGATTTGACTAACTTTCTCCGCTTGGGGGGCAGGATGGGGGGGTGAGGGTGACTCTGCCAGGCCCCGGGGAGCAACAAGGGGGGGCCCCTTGGCACAAAGCCGCAGCTGTGGGAAACGGGGCTGAGGGAGGACAGGACCCCACTCATACACCCCCAGCCCCACGGTGTCCCCCAGTGCACAAGGGAGGTGCTGGGGGAACTGGGGGGAGCAGGATGAGCCCCAGCGCTCACTGCGGGTGGGGGCAGTGGGGTCTGGGTGGAGCAGTGAGAGCCCCAGCCCCGCTCACTGCCGTGTTCACGGCGATCCCGGCAGAGAGAGGGGGAACAGGGAGCTGCCGTGGGTCAGGGGATCCCCAAGCGGTGGGGAGCACCTGGGTTATGTGTGAGGCTGAGGAGCATCACCTCCCACCCGGAGCATCCTCCGTGGCCGTGGAGCACCGCCTGAAGCCCAGGACTATCACCCCCATCCCACCATCGCCGCAGCCCCGCGGGTGCCGGGGTGGAGGCGCTGCCGCAGGGGCCGGAGCCGTGCAGGTTGGAAGTAGATTCTTCTAAAAAACAATCGTCTGCTGGGACTTTCCTGTGGCCGGCGTGTGACAATTGCCAGCCGCTCCCCGTGTCCTCGATCCCCCGAGGATTTCGCTGCCAGGTGCCGACTCGCTGCCATGCAAATGTGGCGCCAGATATAACCCGGCTGGAGGGGCCGGTTCGGCGGCTCCCCGGGGGCTTCACTTCCCTCCCGGTTCAGCGAGGGGGGCACCAGGCGTGACACAAACCTGCTGCCCCCATCGTGGTGCCCCGGTGACAGTCACGGCCCTGTCCCGGCTTGTGCTGCACCCGCGTGTCCCGGTGAGAGCCCCGGGGCTGCAGAGCTCCCGCAGAGCTGGGGGCACTTCAATGCCCCTTCCCGCTGTCGCTCAGCGCAGAGGGGGCTCTGCTCACCCCCTGCCCCCCGGATTTGGGGACCCGGCCCACGCGGAGGGTGGCAAAACGCCGCGGGGTCCCCGGCGGGCCGGCGCGGGGAGCGTGACTCAGTGCACGGCCGGGGAATTGGGACACGGAGGAGGTGGTGGCAGTGACTCAATCCTCCCTGTCCCCTCCCGGCACCGCCGGGTTTTGGGTGCTGGACCGCTCTCCGCGGGAGCAGGAGCCGGCCGGGATGCTCCAAGGATGCAGCGCAGCACCCGGAAGAGTTTTATGGGATTTTTTTGTGCGTTAAGGAAGCGTGTTTCAACACGACGACAGGAGAAACGAGTTCCTCTGTGCTCTATCACGATTACAGCTATCAGCAGATAAGGATCTCTCTGTCACAACACCAACTGAAGGTTTCTGTAAGCCTTTAAAGGGGTTTGCCTCCAAGCAGGAGAAGGCTGAGGGGTTTTGGATCAAACCAATTCTTATCAAGAGACAAACCGGGATGGGAAGACGCCGTGGGACTCGCTGTCCCCAGCCCCGCGCCCCCTCTGTCTCACCCAGCCCTCAGAGTCACCCGGCAGCAGCAGGGGAAAAGAGTCCCTCAGTGCTTGTGTCGCACCCGGGCTGGGAAGGAAGTGAAGGGAAAAGAAAAAAAGGATCCTCTGACTTTCTTCTCGGTTTTTTTCGTTTCTGTTTCTCAAGCGTGTCCAGCTCTTGCGGCACAAGGTGTCAGGGGGGAATAAAACAAGCGCGAACAACGTCAGCCTGGTAAAGCAGGTGCTAAAAGGGCCGGGGGGTCGGTGTGAGCCTCCACCCTCCGCCGCCGGGATGTTTCCACCCGGCTGACGCGCTCCGGCACGGCGGGCACAGCCCCGGCACCCCCGGGAACCACGAGCCCACCCCACAGCCCAGGCGTGGCGCTGAGCTGCCTCCGTCCCGCAGCTCTCGGGTTAAATCGCTCCTCTATTAACCCAAACTGTGTCCAGCAGCATTTTCCAGCAGTCAGAGGAGCAGACGATGTTATTTTACACCTCTGACTGTATCAGTTACTCCACTGAGTAACTGGTGCTGCTGAGCACAGCCCCCACCACGGCTCGGCACCCCCTGGGGACACTCCACGGCCACAGGAGTGCTGCTCACAGGTTCCATCACACCTGTGGCATTTACAGCTCCCTGAGGTGATGGGCACCGGCAGCTCCAGCCCCAGTGCTCATTCCCGCTGCTCAGCCAGCTCTGCTGGTCACTTCCCAGCTGTTTTAATGGCTGACAGAGTGGACATGAGTTTATTGACATTTTTAAAACTTCAATAAACTTTTAAACACCAAAGGCTCTTTTCTTGGTGCCAAAAGCTCCTTCCCTGAGGCTCCCCTGCCCACTCTTGGGGTGTAATTCATCAGTAAATGAAGAACCAACCGAGACAGACCCACCAAGGCACTGGAGAATGCTCCAAACCTCTTCCAGACCAAAACAACCAAGCCAGGAGCAGAATAAATCAGCCTCCCAACCAGTACCAGTGGTTTTCCCCTCTGTTTTCCCAGACGAGGTGGTTTCCAGAGCTCCTCCAAGCTCAGAGACCTGCCCTGAACCAGCACAGCCCCTCAACATCCAGACACAGCCCAATGTGATTCCCACCTCCCAAGCCAACGGCTCCAGGGCAGCTCTGTGGGACAGGGGTGAACATGGGTGTGTGAAGGGACAATTCAAGTGTATTCTTAAATGAATCCATTACCCAATCCACTTATGGAAAATAAGATTTTTGGATGGCTCCAGGAGGCATCTCTCTGCAGATTCCTTTAAGAACCTGCCTTTGCCTGCCCTCAAGTCAGCACATCGTCGTTATTTAAATATTTTATTCATTTATTGACAATTCTTTGGTGTTGAAAACTAAGCCATTGAAAAGCAAGCTTGTCACAAAATTAGAAGTTGATAAAGACAACCACAATGTCCTAAAAATGTCGGACTTAGAAATGTCAGGGCAGCAGTGGAACCTTCTCTTTGTTCTCTGGGAATTCTCTCACTCCCTTCCCCTCCCTTTCCCTCCCTTTTCTGGACCCAAGAGCTTGGCCCTTGGGGCTGATCCTTGGTGGAACTGAAGCCTCCCTCACAGGAGGAGCATTGGTCCCACTGTGACACGGGTGTTCACTAGGGGAGAGCCAATGTGCACCTTTCTCATGATGGGGCACTGGGAAACATCCTAAACCTGCTTTATAGCTCCACAAATAACAGCAAAAGAGTTCTCCTCAACCCCAGGGACAGTAGGATCCTGGATTAGCACTTCCACAGCACTCTGGATACTCAAGCACATTGCAGGCTGATTTATCCCACTCCAGACCCACCCTTAGTGGGAAAAAATGAATATAAATTTCTTATTTTGTACCTTAACATTCAGGGAGGAAATAACTGAGCCAAAAGAATTCCAAGGGAGGGATGAATTTCAGTATTTCTTGACCCTCAGCTCTCCAGCCTTCCCTCAGGGAAGTGATTGGATCATCAAGATAACACAAAAGCAACACAGCTCTCAAACCACACAAGGGATGCAGAAAGTCCGTCAGAACACTCCTAACTACAGGATACAAAAATACTTTGCAAAGACTAAACCTTCACTCAGCAAAGCCGTTAACCAAACCCCTCTCCAGCACAGGGACACCCTCACAGCTGCGGGGCCATGAGGAGATTCAAAGAACTGTTGTAAAAACCAGCTTCAAAGGGATGGCACCTGCTCGGGGTGTGGGCAGCACCTCCCCAGGGCCATCCCAGTGCAGGTGTGGCTCTCACACACCTGCCTGGGGTCTCACCTGTCCACAGCCTTCCAGGGCCACCCTGTGGGTACACCCTGTGGGAGCAAGGCAGAGGCACAACACACAGCACAGCTTGGTCCTCGTTCTTGGCACCCATCAGAAAGGAGGAGTTTCCAGCAATGAAAATTGGGATTTCCCTCAGCTCGCATGGATGAGCTGACCAGTGACCTCGCTGGGTATCCCAAAAATATGTGTTGTTAAAAAATCCCAACCCCAAATAGGTCTCATTTCTTATTTTCCTCTTACTGAGTGACTTTAAAAAAAGTCAGTGGTGGGGTAAGAAAAATGAAAGTGTGGTGGGGCCCAACATTCCTTAGGGCTTAGGGGAAAATTTTTAAGGAGGAATTAATAATCCCTCCCTTTTCCTGCCCTCGTTTTCCTTGTTTTGTTGATGAGCCATTGGGATTGTAACTAGGAAAAGCTCCTCCAACACACCTCTGACCATACACCTGAATGAGCAGGGGAATTGGCATGAAAACCTTTTGTGCTGACTTAAAGCGAACTCTATAAAAACAAACACAAGTTAAAAATTGGAAACATCGTAAATGGCTCTGAAGTTTCACAAAAATAAAGTTCATATCAAAACCAGTCTCTGGTCCTGGTGTTTCCCACAGTCCCACTCACCACAGCAGCCAGGCAGAGATGCTACAGAACACTGAATTACTGGGAAAGACGAATTTAAAAAGGTGTCACCTCCTTGTGACACGCTTAAAACTGGCCTAGAAAAATACTCAAGAAATTTCATTATACTAATTAAAACCCCAACCAACCAAGCCTCTCCTCCAATTGAAAACACAACCTTTGACCTTGGAGAAGCGGTCCCTTCACTTGAGCACGACTCTGTGCTCTCCCCGAGCTATGTGTGAGGAGAACTCGTACCGGTCGTGGCTCCGGTAGCCGCAGACGTTGCACTCGAAGGGGTCGCGGAAGCCGTGGCAGCCCATGTGGATGGTGAACATGACGTAATCCAGGAAGAGCACGCGGCAGTGGTCGCAGCGGTACACCCCGATGGCCTCCCCCTCCTTGTTGATGACCTTGAAGGCGTCGCGCGGGCAGATGGCGGGCGGCTTGATGATGTCGTAGGGCCTCGGGAAATCCTTCAAGGCCTGGAGGCCATTGCGGGTGGGCGCCGCGATCACCTGGCTCTGGTGGAAGGTGGGGTTGGGCCTCTCCTCGTGGTTGCTGTCAGTGTCTGTGGAGTCGTGGCCGCTGTTGTTCGGGGAAAGGCCCCTGTCGGAGGATAGGCTCTTGTCCCTGAGGTGGCCGTGGCTCTTGTCGGCCTCCGGCGCCGTGCCGTTGGGGACGTCGGCGCGGGGCAGCGGCAGCGGGTACAGGCTGCTGATGACGGGCACCATCTCGGCCGTGGGGGCCGGCGGGGTCTGCACCAGCGGGCGCAGCGCCTCGGCCCCGAGGTAGGTGATGGCGTTGTTGATGGCCTGGTCCATCATGCGCCCGTGCATCATCTCGCTCTCCTTTTCGTACAGGAAACTGGTGTTGTAATTGACATCGAAGCTGGGTCGTTTTTCACCTGCAAGAGAGGAGAGGTGAGAATTACCTGGGTGGGTAAAGAACTGTTTAAACCCCTGGATGAGTTTTCTAAAGGGTCTCTGGGAAGTGAAGTGGCATGATATGTTCTCTGCTGAAAGAGGCTGTTCTTAGACACAAGTAGGTTTTGGGTGGGGTTTTTTTGTTTTTTGTATTTTCTTAAACCTCAGGCTTAGAAGCAGACCAGTGTAACAGAGGAGGTGGTGAGGGTACTTTCTGAGAGACTCATCTTTGACAACTCCTTGGACACTGAAGTCAGTTTTCCCCACCGTCCTTTGACAACTACAGCTTCCTCTGCACCACACCTGGCTTCTTGGACCTCTACGAGGTATTCAGGTAATCTAATACTGGCAGATATAAATATAGATATTAACCCCCAATATTCAGGGTCGCTTGATACAGGGTTAGTGAAAGAAAAATGTTTTTCTCTGGGTGTGCTGGGGCTTGGAAAGCTCTGGACTGGACAGAAGTGGAGGAGAGTGCACCTGAAATTCTGCTCACACCTCTCTGGGCAACACAGTGCAACTCATGTTCTCTGTGCCAGCTGCAAGGAGGAAATAAACTGCACCCCAAAAGCACTAAAGGCATTTTGGGGGTGAATGTCTAGAAATAAGTAACTGAATTCTGTGGTTACTAAAACCAAAAACTTGTTCATCGCTTAGAAAAATACCAAAAAAAAGACCAGATGAAAGGTTTCACGTGCAAGTGGCTCGCAAACATTAGATCCACAAATCTTTTAGTTACGGTAACTCGACTGGTGCAGATGTTTATCAGTCACCTGTCAACACCGTGACTCAATGTGTATGAAACTCGTGGGGTTTCACTGCAGAGGCAGAAAACCAGGAGCTCACGTTTCTCTTTTATAAAACACTCCAAAAGGTTAACGAACCACAAGAGTGTAACTGCTTCCAGCCCTCAGCACCACTCGCCATCCAGCTTCACATGGAAGGAAACAAAATGCCCCAGTACTTTTGGGTGACTCATAAAACCAGCTCCAGGCGAGCGAAAGATGTGAATAAATTGGAAATTTAAAAATGAAAAAAAAAAGGCAACAAAAGCAAAAAAGACAGGACTGCCTAAAAATTTTGGTGTTAGGATTCACTGTCGTAAAGTAAGACACAAAAAACATGATGTATGGTCATAGGATTGTGGAATATCCCGAGTTGGAAGGGACCCACCAGGACCATTGAGTCCAACTCCTGAGTGATCAGTGAGAATCTCACAGTGCTCTGTGATTTCACTGTCCTGGTGGATTTTAAAGATTTTCAGGAAAAGGCTCTGAAGAGGGGCCTGGTGCAGAGGTGAAGAGTCAAGTGCAGGGTCTGGTGGTCCCTGCCCTTGTGTGGGACTTGTACTGGTGCACACGAGGCAGCTACTGGGGATGGAAATGTGAAAAAGAAAGTGGGCGAGACTCCTGGTGCTTGTCTGAATCTCTGCAGAGCCCTCCGATTATAATAAAGGGGTTTTTCTTCTGATCAATAGACTTCATTCAGAGAAACGAGCCAAACAAAGATGCCTTGTTAGTGTATATCCCTGTCCCTGCTTCCTGACTAAATGAGACATCAGCAGTCATTCCCAGATTTCCCAAGGAATCCCCGTGCTGCCCTGGCAGATCCGAGCCCAGGCACAGGAGTCAGACCAAGGTCGGACAGCCTGCTCCTGAAAGTATCCTCCCCAGGGATACAAGAGACCAAGGGAAGAACGTTTTCACATGTAATTTAACAAGAACAATCACAGAAGTCCTAGAAAAACAGCAAGTTTCAAAAATTGGTTATTTTGTGCCTTTAGGTGAACTGTGATGGGTTCTCCAGCTTCTCCACACAATCACCTTTGTGTGCAGTGCCAGTTCATGCCATCCAGCACCAGCACAAATCCCAAAGGGTCTGGGCCACACAGGAACTCCTTGGCTCACAAAGGAAACCCCAAACCCACTAGTTCTTCATGTTAGGCCTCTGCTGAGGGGGTGCATCCTGCTTCAGGCGTGTTTAATAAAATTCATAAAGGTCAAACTGGTGGTGATTGCACAATGAGAGAGCTGAAAAAATGCTAAAATAGAGGAAGCTAAAGAATTACAAACCCATTTGCATTAGTATTGCTTTTTGAATCACAGCATGACTTCTAAGGGCCGAGCCCCACAGGCTCAATTTCAGTCCCGAGCACCAAAGGCACTCAGGTGGAGTGTGTTGGTGTGGCTGTGCTACGAGGTCACCTTTAGAAAGCCACACAAACGTAAAATAAATAAATAAATGAGACCAGTTTTCATAGACAAAAGCCCAGTGCTACCCACCAAAGCCACTAAGAGCTCCGTTACCTTCAAAAACTGAGTTGGTTTCCTGTGTGGATGGATCCAGCTGCACAGCTTTATCTGGATGGATCCAGCTGCACACCTTTACCTGGATGGATCTGGCTGCACACTTTTACCTGGATGGATCCAGCTGCACACTTTTACCTGGATGGATCCAGCTGCACAGCTTTACCTGGATGGATCTGGCTGCACACTTTTATCTGGGATGGATCCAGCTGCACACCTTTACCTGGATGGATCTGGCTGCACACCCTTACCTGGCTCTGGACCTGCTGCACCCCGTGCCAGGGGTTTGGCTGCAGCAGCTGTGGGAGCCCTGCCTGCTCTCCCAGCCCACATCTCTCCCTCCCCACACGGGCCCCACTCAGAAGGTGAACTTTATATTAAGCCTTAAAAAAAAAAAGCACTTGTTGCCTCATATAACCCTACAAACAGCACAAATAAGGCTTCACCAGCACCAATATTATATAACTGCTGACTAAGGGTTTTCCTTAGGACACAGGGTTGCATTTTATTTTCTTTAAAGGCAGGTTGATGAAATAAGACTGGCCAAGAGGATCAGGTGCTCGCTGAAACCCAGAACCTGCCCAACGAGTATTTAAGATCCCCAACATGCAAAACTCTGATCATGTACAATTAAATGAAAAGAAAATACTGTGGAGACATCTGCTTGCTTAAATTACCACAAGAAAGGATTTGATATTTTTTAATCATAGACAAATTTAGGAGGATGACTAAGAGAAATCCAATACTTTTCTGTCTTTAGGCCTTATTCCACACTTGAATCCTGCAGGAATCTTCAGCTCCTGCTGAGAAAACATTAACCTTCCTGTTCTTTGCATGTTCTAGATCCTAGCAGAGAAGATTTCAAATGCATAGGTACAGAAATGGCACGTGGAAACTCATAAAATGAATTTATAAATCACCTACATAAAGACACAAGGCACAGCAGTAGCTTCCACCCAGTTTAAGCAGCCAACAGAATAAATTCTTTTTATTTTAATCAACCCCCTACAACAAATCACTAAAACCCCATCAGAAAAATCAGTGTTATTTTATTTTTTTGTATTAGATGCTAAGCTTGAGCAGGATATTTAAAAGAAGCAGAAGCATTGTACTGTTTGTTACCAACCCGCACGTATTTAACTGTTGCAGATGAAAAGGGGTTTTGTTCTTACCAATAAATTTCTGAGGCATTGAGCTTTTTCTCTTTGCCACGTTGCTTGCTAGCCTGTCCAGCACAAGGGCTCTTTCAGTCCCCATCTCTGCCTTGATGTGCCTTGCCTCCACGCTGGCTAGGTTGGAAAATGTGAAAAGGAAGGAAAAAAAAGAGAAAAAAAACACAACACGTAGGTGAAAAGGAAAAAAAAAAAGATAAAAAAAAAGGAAGAGTTGACTGGTTTAATCTCCAATTGGCCACATAGCTGGAGGAAACAGTTTGGAGATATAATGCAAAGTTGGGTTTGCTTTTTCTGTCGTTCCTGCTCTCTGGGTACCCGTTGTGGTCAGTGGCAGCACAGCCCTGAGCTCACTCAGGGGGGAGCACAAACCAGAACTGTCTCCAGCGAGAGGAAGTAAATGAACTGGCTGGAAGGTTGGTTAAGCTGCAGATGGAGGGAGAAGCTCTGCTGGCCTTTCTTTTTTATTCTGAGTAAGGCTGGGTGACACCTGCACACTCACACAGTGCTTCGAGCTGCAGGAGGAGACACTCAGTCCTCTTGCTGCACTTTTCAGATATCAGTCATAGATGTCTTAACGAATCACTAAGAAACTTGTATGATATATATCAGTGTTCCAGTAAAATAAAGGCAATAAAACCTTTCATAATTCAAAATTTCTAATTCTTTTTCTTCCCGGGTGTTACTGTCGCTTAATTTTTTTCCTAAGTGCTAAAACTAACTATGCATGTTTCCTCTGTGTTTTAAAACTTGTTACAACCTCCCAGATTTCTAATTTTTGGAAAAGTACCTGTGCCCTGTGACGACTCCCTTGGGATCAGGCCACTTAAAGCTCTTCCCATTTTCCAGAGCTCTCCTCAGCTGTGCTAAGCAGTGCCCAGCACTGCACAGAAGCTGTGCTTGCTCTCAGCTCCTGGAGGCTGCAGAGGCCTTGAGCTGGAGAACTGCCACCTCATATCACTACTACCACACTAATACTGATCGTAACTGCTGTGGCTTCCCCCCAAACCCTGCTCACACCTCAACAACACCCACCTGGAGTGGCACTTTTATATCAAAATTTATAATAAAGAGTAAACTCATTGCTAAGAGTACCGGTGGCAGGGATCACTGTGCTTAGAGGTGGACACACCTTAATGGACTGCCCAAGTCTGTAAGAGTTGGGACCTCCAAGATGAGGACAAAGGGGCTGATTTACTTTCCCAAGGTGGTTTAAAGGTTGGGTCTCACTGTGGAAGAGTCCTGGTTGCTGTATTACTGTATGTACACCAACATATCTAAATATAGAACCATGGAAACATGGAATGATTTGAGTTGGAAGGGAGCTTGAAGATCATCCAGTGCCACCCCCTACCATGGACAGGGACACCTTCCCTATCCCAGGTTGCTCTAAGCCCTGTCCAGCCTGGTCTTGGACATTTCCAGGGATCCAGAGGTAGCCACAACTTCTCTGGGTAATCTGTGCCAGGGCCCCACCACCCTCACAGGGAAGAATTTCTTCTTAGCATCTCATCCAACCCTGCCCTCAGGCAGTCTAAAACCATTGTCCCTTGTCCTGTCACTCTCTGCCTGTATAAAAAATCCTTCTGCCTCCTTTTCATAAACCCCTTAAGGCACTGGAAGGCCAAAATGAGGTCTCCCCGAATATATGATCCATAATCTAAGTAAGAGACAAGCAGTGCCAGAGGAAAGTAGTAGCAATGCTTTGGTATCACTTCAGTCCTGCTAAAAGCAGATTTATTGAGTATCAGACTTAAATTTCTGTTTGCCCAGTAGAGCGAGTGCTGAAAGTGCAGCTTCATCCTTCCCAGCTCTGTGCAGCCTTTCCCTGAGCGTTTCAGTCCGTCCTCTGTACCTGTTTGTCAGTGCTGCTCCTGATAACACGAGTTTCAGTCAGCACAAACCATGACTCACCAAACCTCAGCCAGAACTATTTGTTCGTGTTTGTTCAGCAGTTTGAGAACGTGAAGTGTTTCAGAGGTACTTGGTGCCACAAACACCAGCTACGAATATGAGTCAGGGAGGATGGGATAACAGGGCCTGGCTGCACTCAGTCACAGTCCCGGGACCTTGGGATGTACGTGACAGCCAGCCCTGTGCAGGGCATGAAGTGCCTGGAAGGTAATAACACACTGCTCTTCTAGTCTCAGTTTTATTCCAAATTACTCCAGTATGTTTGGAGGCTCCCATAAATATATTCATCCCTGCTCCCAGCCTGAAATACCCAGACCCGATGTAAGAGCTGCACGAAGTGAGACAAAACACCAGCTTAAGGTGACACTCTGAGGGGAAGGGAGGGAGGCACAGTGTAATCACCTACTTGGGCTTGGGCCAGGAGCTCTAGTTTGGTCTTGAAAATTATAGGATTTTTAATTTCTGAACTTCTGTTTAATTTTGATGCTCCAAAGCCTGGAATATGCATCCTGAGTTCTTTATATTAACTTTAGATGACTGTAGGTTTGAACTAGCCCCAACCCCAAAACCTCATGATCTTGACTGCATCATTGCACAAGTCATTAACAACAGCAATCTAAATTTTAAAAACCACAACAACTCTGAACAAAATAATACAAACAGTGCTGTGTACTCAAAAATGTACTTTTTCCTTTGTTAAAAAAAAAAGAAAACACAATTCACCCATATCATAAAAGCAGCTCCCTGGTCCCTACCAGTTCTTTGTTTTTCTGATTTTACTGTTCTAGTTCCCCTTTTTCTCAGTCTTTACCCCCAGGAGTTGCACCCTGAGGATTTATGGGTTGCTCTAATAAAGCTTTAATTCCACATTTTCAGGGTCTTTTTCCCTATCCTGACAGGACTCAGCACAGAGCTGCTGTTGGCCCTCCCAGCCCCAGGAGCACACTGGAAGCTGCACGTAGCATATCAGGGATGACTTGTCAACATTATTTATGTGCCACCAAGGGAACTTTAATTGTTAAATTAATGTCAGGAGGGCAGACGAGGGCTTCCTGCAGGGATAACAGAGTCTTTCCTCAGAGGAGATCTGCAGAGGCAGTAACTATTGACCTACATAACACTTTCTGGGACTTCTGTACAATCAATCTCCCAGCTTTGTGGTTCTCTGCCCTTTTATTTTAATGCTGAGGGTCTTTGTTTTCACATTAAGATTTTTGACTCCTTGCTACTGGCTGTTTTTTCCTAAAGAAAAAATAATATTTATGGGCCACAAAAGGTCTTTGATGACGTTTTCACAACCCGGCCTTAGGGAAACAGTGTCTGCTCCCAGTAAGATGAAGGTGGTTATACAGGTTCTCACCCACAACTCTGCTCTCTGTACTCAGAAACTAACTGAAAATTATCTCATCCAACTTCTTCTGGATCACTTATTAAACAATCCAAGAATAATATTTAGCATTTAGGAAACCTTTCTTTAATCACTCCAAATTCTCTAAAGGCTTCTCAAACATAGAGAAGAAATCACGCCCTCTGTCCCCCTTCAGTTATCCTCCCTCTGGATGATTCCACTGCACATGGTGATTTAAAGAACTAATTATCTCACTATAACATGTATCTAAAAATAAAATTCAGGGCGGACTAACAGAAATGGTCAAGTGTTTTGCTCAAAATTACACTGAGAAAAAAACAAATACAGAAAATCCAGACTTCCAAAGCACTGAATGTACAGCAGCCTGGGATCTCGGGTTATCCTGCAAGCTCAGGGCTCTGATGGCTCAGCTGCAGGGCCAAAAAGCAAAAAAACTGTGAGGATGCTGAAAGAAACTCTGCAGCCCAAATAAATCACCTTGTCCCTCTTGGTCAGATCTGTTTAGTGACTCTGGAATTACATGGGAAGTTGAGCTCCTAAGCATGGAATTTTATAGGGAATAAAGATGGGGTGGATCTCACCACTTTTAAAGCTGGGTGCCCCTCTCCTGCTCAGCCAGCACCAGGGATGAGGATGGTTTTCCCTGATCCCCCTGAGAGGTCTCTGTGCTGCTCCCAGCACTGCTGCCCATCTCAGTGTACATTTCAGGTGTAATCCTGCCTATATAAAACACTTCCAGAGGATCATTTTCCTACCAATGTGAATTTTCCATTATGAAGGACTCTTCGTGTTGCCTTGTGAGTGCTGGGTGAGGAGCCACCTCTCCAAACAGCGCTGTCCCCTGGCCATCAGGGGTTCACTGAGGGGTTTGGGTTGGGAGGGACCTTAAGGATCATCTTGTCCATGGTCAAGGATAATCATCCCATGGGCAGGGACTCCTCCCACTAGACCAGGTGGTTCCAAGCCCTGTCCAACCCAGCCTTGAACACTTCCAGGGATGGGACATCCATCTCTGGGTCACCATGTCACCCTGTAGCTGGAGAGAGAGCGGATGCTCTCCCAGCCCCAAGCACACAATAGCACTCACCCTGCACTGAGCTGTTCCCATAGTGTGGTTTCTGCCACACCAACCAATGTGAGTAGAATTTTTAGAACATGCAGATATCGTTAGCAACCCCCCTAAGTACAAAGTCGAGCTGAAATTAGAGGCATTGCTTCCTGTAGCATCTCTGTGTGGTCACTCAAGGAGGGAGAGTGGAACAGAGTTGGGTGATTGTGCAATGAGAGCAATATGAGAGAGATGGTTATCAGGAACAATGCTCCAACTATATTGTTACATGAAACTTTTCTTTTAAAAATATTTCCATGTTTGGAACATGCAAGCCTGGCACTAAAAAGCAACTAGAATGGTTACTATGATCCTCATGCTTTTAAGTATTTTAATCAGTTAGGGATGATGGCACTTTTGTGTCTAAAGATGGCTCCATGTGAGAATCATAAAATCGTGGAATGGTTTGAGTTGGAAGGGACCTTAAAGGTCATCCAGTTCCACATTCTTGCCATGGACAGGGACACCTTCCAACAGATCAGGCTGAGAAGCTTGCAAGGGATTCAGAAAAACACCAAAACTCAAAATGATGCAGAGAAGTAGGGAAAGGGTCAGTAATGGAAAAAGGATGTTTACTAAACACAAATACAAAGTGCTACACTTAGGGAAAAAAAATAAAATGGAACATAGTAAATGATCTCCTGAGAGTCTTTTCAGCTTTCCCTCTCCCTGGTTCTGTCACCCAACATCCTGTTGATACCAGGGAATTGGACGGAAATGCCCCAGGAGTTCCCGTTTTTCATAAAATTTCCTACTTCCCTAACAACACTGCAATATTTGTAGGGGCGTGAAGGTCTCCAAGGCTGGGGAGCAGCCACCTCTTGGCACACTGGGAATTTGCATTCCCTGTGACCAGTTAAGGCTCCCTGCACTGCTGCAGCAAGGACTCCACCTCAGGCTCAGGATAAGGGGTGAAGTGTTGCTATTCTGAAATGCATCTAAGCCATGAGAATGATTTCAAAGCAGAAACCTGCAGGAGGTCTCATGTTTTCCATTTTCACGGGTGGACATGTTGGGTGATTGCCATCATGGGAGTGTGTACTGTAACATAAACCACAGTTACAATGTGTAAGGGTTCTCACGAAACCCAAAAGTTGCTGATGTGCTGATAACCAGTTACTTTTACTAATGCTCCAAGAAATATGTCGTTTGCTGACAAGAAGAGAGCCCCCAAAAACTATAAAACTATTAAAAACGTGAAACACTTTGTTAAATCTTTGTTCTTTGGGAGGTTTCCTGCATGTGTCACAAAGCCTGAAACACCAACCTACTCACACTGCACAACGTAGGGATTCCTGTGCCCAAGGTTATCATCACACACCAATGGCTCTTCACACTGATTTTCAGGCCTGGCTTGTGATGATTCCTGCAGAATCTTGTCCTTACTGTTGTTGATAGAGTTATTAGGAGGAAATTCCTCCCTGTTAGGTTGGTGAGGCCCTGGTACAGGCTGCTCAGAGAAGCTGTGGCTGCCCCATCCCTGTAAGTGCCCAAGGCCAGGTTGGAGCAACCTGGGATAGTGGAAGGTATCCCTGCCCATGGTGGCACTGGATGATCTTCAAGGTCCTGTCCAACCCAAACCCTCTTTGATTCCATGTTTCCATTATTTGGTGGTTTTTCCAGGCTGCGTAGCAAAAGGTGGGAGCCTGAATTCTGAAATTGTAGCCTAAGCTCTGCTTAGATCAGCCACAGAATCCTTTGGGAGGTCACAGTCACTCCCTGACTCTGAAAGGGAAGAGAAATTCTTTCCTGACTTACTGATGTATTGTGAGACTCAAATCACACAGCTCGTTTTAGGATTTGAATGGTTCAGGTAAATCAGGGACAAAGATTATGGTGGTTATTTTTCACCAGAGTATTTTGGAACTGCAGCACTGAGACTGCAAAGTGGAAAATAAGAAAAAAACATGTTTTGATGCATTTTATCTTTTCCGAAGGCAGCTCTATACTCAAAGCAGCCCTTTACCTCTCACTCCCTCCTAAGCTGATCTGTCAGTGAGTTTTGGGCTACCACTCCCTTTTCATGCCCTGAATCCAGGCCACTAAAACTGCTGCAAATCCTAACAGTTCTTATTCTGAAGTAAAGGCATCACCAAACTCACCAAGACAGGAACAACAGTTGTCAACAACTCATCCCGTAAAATGAGCCACATAACAGCATTAATGTAGGAATAATTTAACTCACTGAGCGTCACCTCCAGAAATGCTGGGTACAAGGTATTTTAGGTATTTTACACAAAGTAACTGAGAAAGAAAAAAGTGATTAAAATGAAAGCACTCTCTAACTACCTGCCTGAGGGCTGCGATGAACCAGCCCCTTTAGAACGTTATAGCCCCTCGGGTTACTGGAAAGGAGTGGAGGAAAAGCTGTTCTCAGGCTGTGGGTTAACAGCTCACCAGCTGCCCTTTTACAAGCCCTGTAATGTACTGAAACCCCAAAACCACTGCAATGTGATAAACTCACCAGCCTCACACATGCCAGCGTTCTGCAGGTAAGTCCGGCACCGCTCCTTGTGCTCCTCTAACGAGCTCCTCTGCTTGTAGCTCCTTCCACAAAACTCACATTTGTAAGGTTTCTCCACTAGAACAAGAAACAATAAAATAATTAAAATAACCACAAGAAACCACTAAAACACTGTCTTGCTCGAAGCGTGATGGTTTTAGCATTGTGCTGGTGGGGGACAGCACCACACTGCTGGTCTTGATTAAATCAGAATCTCATTTATCCTTGGCAGATAAGCTCATTTTTGACTTTGTTTCTTTGTGAGGTTGAACTTTTTTCTGTACAGTGCAGTGCAGTGATAACATCTATCATTTAGAATCAAGGTTTTCTCTCTGAGCCCATGTAGAACACAGGATACAAATTCAAGGGCGAGCACAACCTGGCTCTTGCAGAACTGGGGCAGCTAAGATTGAATTATACCTGGCTTGTTATCCAAGTCACCTCAGCTCTGTGCCTCCATTTCCCCATCTGCAAAATGGACAGAACACCCTACCAGGCTTGAGAAGAA
Organism: Pachycephala philippinensis; assembly: GCA_013397055.1. Classification (NCBI taxonomy): domain Eukaryota; kingdom Metazoa; phylum Chordata; class Aves; order Passeriformes; genus Pachycephala; species Pachycephala philippinensis. The sequence continues at coordinate 27,527 of VWZT01005370.1, forward strand.
ACATCTGTTGAGCATTTTAAGAGATTCAGATGAAAGGCACTACACCAAGGTGAGGTGGCAATAGAGTCATCTGCCTGGGATTATGCTCCCGGAGCTTTCCTCACAGCTCAGAATGGGATGGGAGGAATTCCCAGCAAAGCACATCTGTCCCACACTCTCCTCAAGTTCAGAGCTTGCTGGCATTGCCAGCTCCACTCATATGAAAATGAGCTGACAAGGTGGTGATGGGTCAAAGGTTGGACTTGATGATCTTGGAGGTCTTTCCAACCAAAATGATTCTGCGATTCTGTAAAAATACTGTGGGATTATTTGTGCAAGCAGGTTTGTGGGCTGTGACATGGGTTCCCCTGGCCCCTCTCTCTGCACCAAGAGCAGAGCCAGTCCCGAGTTGGTTCCAGGAGCACCAGCGAGTGGTCACTGCTCTGTGTTGACCCTTTCACAGGCTGAGCAAACCTTGCTGACTGTCTTTTCCACACCGAGTGTCCCAGTGACACACATCCAAAACACATGGAGTGCCTGTGAAGTCACTTACCAGAATGTGTCCTTAAGTGACCCGTAAGCGCATCCCTCCTTTGGCAGGCATAACTGCACAGGTGACACTTAAAAGGTTTTTCCCCTGTGTGTAGTTTAATGTGGCGGAGGAGGTTTCCCTTCTGAGTAAAGGAAGCTCCGCACTGATTACACTGGAATGGCCGTTCACCTTAAAATGACATACAGAAAAGGACATTTAATGGTTACGTGGGTATCATGCTGTCCTCTGCCTTTTTGGAAGAGGAAAGAATGAGATATTGGATCGATTTCTTTCTATAGAAACACACAGAGTGTGACTTCAGTGGGAGGGAGGTGCAGCTCTGGTGTCAGAGCTGCTCGTAGCATATGTAGGACTGTGGAAAACACTGCACAGTTCTTCCATGGAAAGAAGCGCTCCGGAGGAGGCTGATTCCAACAAGCCAGCAATTTTTAGAAGATAAAAAATCTTATCTTACTGCAGGCTGAAACTTAAGATGCTCATTGGTTTGTTGCCAAAGTATAGCAAAGAGAGAAATTTATATAGAGACTGAAAATGGCAGCACAAAACCAAATTAACTTTTGCTTTGTGCCAGAAATACTGCAGTTACATAGTGCCTTTCATCCAAAATTCTTAAAATGCCTCGCCAACTTGCTTTTAATAATATTCCATCCCGGTAAGAAGAAAGGTGGGTAAAGTGAGGCACAGAACAGCGAGTACCTTGATAAAGATCACATGTGGTGTCAAGGACAGAACAAGGAAACCCTGATTTTGATATCCTTTTTAAAAATAACTAGTCTAGATTAAAAATTATCATCCTTTCAGTACCCCAGCTCTTACAAGAACAACAGAGGGATATTTACCAGTGTGGCTACGCTTATGAACCATCAAGACATTGAGGCTAATGCAGGCTAATCCACAGATATCACAATTCATCTTTCCACTAGCTGGCCTGACGTTGTCATATGAACCCGAGTGTCTTTCCAGTTTAATGCTGTCATATTCGTTATATTCTCTGGGATATGTGTAAGGCAGTTCGGATTCTTCCATGTTTTCCATAGGCTCGGAATTTATAGCACTCTCCTCTCTTTCACTGTATTCACCTTTCACTTTAATCACATCATCTGCAGGTAAAACAAAACACAGGAGTGAAAAAATGCTGATCTTATGCACAGTGAAGTATCTTAAGAAAAAAATGCACTAAAAATTATATAAAACAACAGCATCAATCTTCCTAAAAGTTTTACTGAAACAAGTAACAATGAAGAAATGAACTTGAGGCATGAAACTTCACTGGTCGTGGACACTTAGTGACACTCACAGTGAGATAACCCTTGAAAACTATTAACCTGCCTGGTAATTATCTATGATGGAGAATTTCCTTCTACAGATTATGAAAGTATAATACAGTACAAGTATCTCCTGAAATTACTAGCTAGGATTCAAAAGAAAACGCTTATTCACACCACTCACAATTATTATTTTTATAGAAATCAGCATTTCGGGTTGCTCCTGTGAACTGGAAATACAGAAAGACACAAATTAAAAAGAGTAATTATATCTCATAACTTATACCTTCTTGTGGAACCTTTGGTGCTTGGAGCAAGCCTAAAAATATGTCTGGTCAGTGTAAGACTCCCAGTGCTCCAATGGGATAGATTCTCACTAGTTAAGCCTAATCAATAATCCTAATTTTCACTTGCAAATCACAGTGTTTATCCATAGCTCTCAGACCTATGAGGAGCAGTTGATAATCTTGATTTACTGTGTGAGTAAAACTAGCAGAGGTAGTCTAAGGGTTTCCTGATAAATAGATATATCCCAGAAATGCTAAAATATTTGCCTGAAGTAGTTTTGTGAGGATGTGGCAAAGAACCTGAGGCGTCCCGAAGATCAGCATCTGTGGCCTTCAAACAAGTTCCTGAACCTGTAGCCATGTCCAGAGGAATCCTAAGGCATTGCCTAAATGAATGCAGCTCCATGACAAAGACGGGTGTAACAAACAGCTAATGATTTACCAAGAGAGTAAAAATACAAGCAAATTGGTCACACTGTATAAACAGCTGATGATTCCCAACTTAGGGTGCTGAATTTCCTTTCCATGATTAACTCCAACGCTACCAGCACTTCCATTAAAATCCTTAATAATTGCCAGAACAGCTTTTTTCTGCTTAAAGCTAGCTGAGAAAGTTGGGGCTGCTCAGCCTGGAGAAGAGAGGGTTGTGTGGAGACTTCACAGCACTTTCCAGTGTCTGAAGGAGTCACAAGGGAGCCAGAGAGGGACAATTCATCATGAGCTGGAGTGACAGGACAAGAGGGAATGGCTTTAAGGTGAAAGAGGGAAAGTTTAGGTTGGGTATGGAAGAAATTTTTCCCTGTGAGGGTGGGGTGGCCTCGGCACAGATTGCCCAGAGAAGCTGTGGCTGCCCCATCCCTGGAAGTGTCCAAGGCCAGGCTGGACAGGGCTTGGAGCAACCTGGGCTAGTGGAAGGTGTCCCTGCCCATGGCAGGGGGTGGAACTGGATGAGCTTCAAGGTCCTTCTAACCCAAACCATTCCATGGTTCTCCAACAAGAGAGAGACTATGGTTGAAACTCAAGTTGTGCCTCAAGTTACCGAGTGAAGACGAGCACCACGAGATGCACCACACGGCTTCCTGTTTGAAAGTCTTGTTCTCTGGCCACCTGCTTCTCCCTCCAGCCGAGGGTTAGACAGTTCAATCTGGCACTGAATCACTTGTCCTTTCTCCAAAGTACAGAACACAAACTGCTGAATATGTATTAGCTCTGGTTCTGAGTAATAAACCACATCAAATGCAGAGAACAAACAATGGGTGGCAGTGAAAATGAGGTGGCAACATAAAAGAAGCGTTGAAAAAGAAAGATCTGGCAACCTAAGCTTTCATGAAATCAAATTTTTCAGCTACATTTTAGGGAGAAAATCACTCCTCTCTCCTAATTGATTATATTAAGCCCTGACAATCTGTCTGACTTTGGGCTGAGGTGGAGGAAACAGGTGGGTGGTGATTTCTTTATCCTACACAAGACCCCCACAGTAGTGTGGAAAACTCTGAGATCCCTCTTGTGGTCTCCTTGTTTGGGAATATTGATGGAAGAATGGGTTTTCTCCCCTACTGAGTATTTTTATCCCCCTATCCTAGAAAATGTTTGGATTTTGCTGTTGGCACTTGCTGCCTCAGCCCCTGATGAGCTCATGTGGGTTTGGGTGTTTGCTCAGAGGGTCACAGGGAGTTCCAGATTCACCCAAAAATGGCTGGTTTTCTTTGTGGATTCTTCAGTACCATCTCTGCTTCACATCCCATGGATATCTGCTTCCACAGAACCAGGGCTTCCTCTGCAGGTGCTTTCTGCTGCCAACTCCATGTCCTTGGGTGCGAGGGTGATCCTGCTGTCAAGACTCCTTCAAAATTAGTTTATACAACCATTTCCACCATTCCAAGGAAAATTGATTGCCAGCTGCTGAAAGCAGATTTCAACACCAATCCCTTTTCCAAAAAAAAAAAACAAAAAAAAAAAAACCAGCTTTTTTGGTTGATTGGTTGTTTTTTCCCTCTCAAAAGGAGGCAGTTCCAAAATAATTTGCTACATCCTGCCCAGCATGGTAAAAGGAAGTACCCGGTGCAGCTGCACCTTGTTGGTGCTTTCAGAAACAATTTCAATTCCCACTTTCTACTCAACGTCTCACCTTTTGTCTGCATCACACACGGTTGTTTAGCAGTGGAGGCCAAGCTGGGACCTCCAATGGAGGCTTCTGTGCCGTTTGCTGCTCTTTCTCACCACAATTCTTGGCTCACAGCTCCAGAGCTGTGCCAGGGGCTGTGTGGCACAGTGTGGGCACTGGTTTGAGCCCCCCATGGCACATCTTTGGGGACTGGTGCAAACTGGGCAAACCATCTTATGGTTCCACCATGGAAAATAATCACCTCTGCAGTTTCCATACTGCACGTAAGGCTTGTGTTTCCTTGTAGTAACAGAGGAGGATGCACCTGAGTTTTGATCAAGGCTTTTCCACCACTGCTTTCACAAAAAACATCACCATCACTCCTGCTGTCCATGACATCCCAAGTTCAAGTGTTTTCCTGTAGGTATTTGAAGGACCTCCACAGAAAAATTCACCTTCTGATGACTGGGACCAGCAGAAGCCACAAGGGAAGACACTTTTTAAACCCAAATATAAATCAGAAGGGTTGGGATTTTTTTCACCTGTTATGGTTTAGAGGTTGCTTTGCCTCCCCGACAGTCAGACAGGAGAGAGCTTTGGTGCAAAGCAATCTGAGGGAAAAAATGGCTCAGTACAGGCTGGACTAAAATTAACCAAGTGATTGCAGAGTCTGGAGCCACCAGATTCCTTTTTCAGCCCAGACTTTTCTCTGTACTGGCACACACAGGGAATACCATGTGATCAGGAGATTGGCAGCTGTGTGGAAGGTTTGTATCTGTCACTTAAAAATCATATCAACATATTTTATTAGATCAGGGAGTTTCCAGGCTGGTCTGCCTTGATCAACAGGAAGGAAGGTGTGACTTCATGTAGAATAGGGAAATGTAACTGAGGAAAAACACAATTATCCCTAAAAACACTAACAAAGTTCCCACAGTGGAAAAAAAGAAGTGCTATCATCTCTTCTATTAGGCAAGTAAAGAAGGTGTAAGAGAAAAAAAGCATCCATGGAGTCCAAGCCAGAGAACTATTTTTCTTGAGGCAGTTAATGGAGTTAATATACACTGAGAAAAAAAAGCTACAGCTTTTACAGAACAAAGTACTGGTGTGATGCGTTAAGGCTGATGCACATGGTTTCATTTCCTGGGGAGATGATTACAAGATGAAAGACATACTCCAGAGTAATATTTTTGTTTCACCTGAAACACTGTAAAAACAATGGGTTCTGGAAAAAATCCAAAATAAAGCTGCGGTGGCAACTTCAGACTGAGTCACCACCCAAACAGTGCTTGTGTGTGCTCTATAAAATGATAGAATCACAAAGGGTTTGTGTTGGAAGGACATTAAAGCTCATCCAGTTCCACCCCCTGCCATGGGCAGGGACACCTTCCACTATCCCAGGGTGCTCTAAGCCCTGTCCAACCTGGCCTTGGACACTTCCAGGGATGGGGCAGCCACAGATTCTCTGGGAAATGTCTGCCGGGGCCTCCCCACCCTCACAGGGAGGGATTTCTCCCATATATCCAACATGAATTTCCCCTTTTTCAGCTTAAAGCCATCCCCCCTTGTCCTGTCACTCCTTCATTTCCTGAAGCAGAACCCCTCTCTGCTTCCTTTTAGGTCCCTTCAGATACTGGATGGCTGCTCTGAGATCTCCACACAACCTCCTCTTCTCCAGGCTGAAAAGGCAGAAATCAAAAAGTCAAGAGCGCTAAATAATTAGGGCAAATTGGAGGGTTTCTGAATCTTAGCAGTGTTCTCTAGGAGGAAGTTTCAGAAGGAAAACCCCCCAAATTCTCCATTTAATCTGAGACTCTGGCATCAGATAGAGAGAACATAAGTTTTGTCCTGTTGTTAAGCAAAGTTTACCAGGAGCGATCGGAAAAGCACAAGGAATAAAACCCAGAAGCCATTAAAGACAACGGCAGGAAAGGGTGATGTAGCTCAAGTGTTTTACAAGGAGTGGGGTCATAATCGTGAAATCCTCAGCACATGCAAAAAGTCAACTGGGTAACAAAGAAACTTAATCATCTTAATGTGGCATTTTAATGATGCTGCTGATTTGCTGTGCCAATTCAGAGATAATGAGCCCCTAATGCTACAGATGTTCAGCCAGACTAAAGGAAAAAAAAAAAGGAAAAAGAAAAGCTTTTCTTGTATGCCATTTCCTAACTATCCAATTAAACAAATTGTGAAAGCATATAAATAGTTTACCAGGTTTTGACAGCTGTTAATGGGATTCAGATGCCGAGGAACAAGAAGGGAGTCGATATGGGGCATATTGGAGGGTTCTTGTGACTACCTGGGTTCGACAGGTATTAACTGATGATTCATCACCGTTATCTCCTCAAAACCCTACAGACACTCACCAGAGCTGCTCCCCTCCAGAAGGAGAGACTCCTGTACCTAACCCAGCCTGAGACAGAGAGTGGTGAAGCTGAAAGAGTTAGCAGAGTTTCCAAATTCAAGGCAGAACCCTGAACGTTTGTGAGAAACACCTCAGCCGTGGAATCAACACACTGGAGGCAAAGATAAGTCATGAATTAAAAATTTCCATATTCCTTAGTGAATAAAGAGAGTAGTACATCCCATAAAAATTATAAACAGGGGGAGAATAATTAAAATAACCAATGCTATGCTTAAGTTTTTTTCCTTCACAAGAAGAAAACATTTACATGTATTTATTGAAAATTTGGACACTGTAACTAATGGGGAACTATAAAATGTGAAGTGCCACAATAGCAACATGAGATTTTTTTTTTTAATGAGGCAACACAATCAGAGTTAAGACGACTTTTCTCCATGTTTTTCTTCTACCCCACTGCAGATATCCATCTAGGCAAGGGAAAAGGAAAGGATTTCAAGCCTTTTTGGCCCACCCTGGCTTTGTTTTCCCTATGACTCCAGCCTGGGCTCCCTTTTTCCCAACAGCTTTTATGAGATCATTGTTTGCCAACAAAGGAAGAGCAATCACCTCACAGCAGAATTAACTTCCAGCCAGACAGCAGAGGCAACCACCCCAAGCAGGACGTGGTGACAAGAAATGCCCTTGCAGGGTGCAGGCACTGGGCCTGTCCCATTCCTCGGGTCCCTTTTTGTGTCACTGTGAGCCAAAGCAGAGGCTTCTGCACTAAAAGCCCCAAATATTTTATTTATTACTTGGACATATTGGCTTCAGGTTTATTTTATCTTTGTGCCTTTTAGTATTTTCTTAGTACTGCTGTTCAATAGTCATTTTTGTACAAAAATCCCTAGTACTTATTTTGTTTAGATACTTTATAAAGCAGGCATGAGTGGTTATTCCTAAGTAACCCTGTGCAGAATGCATCTGCTGGAAATTTCACTTCTAAATATAGGAGAGAAACTTTCATCATTCCCCTTTGTGGAGTGCAGGCTCAATGGTAATGAGTCTCCTTGGTTTTATTGTGACTTGAAACAAAAATAGAAACAAATCAAATTGAAATGCAGCACTGAGAATTGGAAAGAAAATAAAAAAAAAATCAGCCAGGCATCATTTTCCAAGTGCTCAGATGTGTATTTTCTACTTCATTAATACCAGCGCCTCTCTATCATTAAAGCATAGTGTAATTTATCTAGTTGTACAATTAATTGCAAAATAACCCCAACCAAACAACACACATCGTTTCCAAGCTCATATGAGTCAGGAAACTTGAATTATGTAACTGGTTCTTCAAGCATCTTACTAAAAACAGTGATTTTTCTTATAAAGATTAATATTTCTGGGTAAATCTATACTTTCACACACAGTATTTCCCCACTATTACCATTTTCTGCTTAATAATACTCTAGTGGATTTTTAGGATTTTCATTCAAAAGGTTTCCAAATTATGTTGATGTTATACTAACGGAAATAGAGATAAAGGAGAAATGTTCCTGAAGACTGAGTGTTCCCAAAGCTGGAGTTAAACAGGACAAACTGCACAGCAACACTGTGCAATGCTGGGTTTAGAGAAGGAAATGGAATTCAACTTCATTTAACTGCATTTAAATGCTCTTAACTGAAAATACAGAGTTTGGGGAAACAGAATGACATTCTCTGGGACAAACTGGGCTAGGGGCTGGAAAACTATGGGTAGTGTATGCTGAACTATCATGGGAATTTATTTCAGTTGTTTAATTTTAAAAAGTGGCATTAATTTGCCATTTTTACTCAACTTCCTACACCACCAGTGCTGGGTGGGAGCACAGAGGGAATGCCATCCCACATCCCCAGGCCTGCAGGGCCCAGGTTTTCCAACACCTGTCCCAGATGAGATTTGTTTTAATTTTGACACCTGTTCATGTTATCCTTTCAGATCTGAATATCTTTAAAGTCTCCCTCTTACAAAAAACCACAGAAAAAGATGAAACTGCACCAGCTCTTCCCTTCCTTTGCCGTTAAGATACCATCACCCAGAGAAAACATTTCTAAAATTACAATTCCTGAAGTCCAGCAAGGCAGATACAATCACAACCGTTAAATCAGACTTCAATGAGACAGTTAATCAGAGAACATCTGGACCCAACAGTCAGACTGAGAAAGGCCACATGTTAAATTCAGATAATCACTGGCATTACTTATATCAAGGGACCAATCACTAATGTGACCACTCAGGCATGGTCGGCTCTGGTCAACTGTGCTTCAAATGAACTTCAAACCTGAAAAATTCAAGGTGTAGTTTCATTTAATCTTTGTAAATTCATCTCCCAAGAGCCTTCCTGACAATGCAATATATCCTTGTAAGAAAAATAAAATATGGAGGGAAAATAAGATAAAATAATACGAAGAACAGGGAAATCTGTGATAAATACCTGAGGAATTTTAACCCATATAGACTGAAGGCAGGAGCTTGGTTCACATGTTCTTGAACACCTTGAACAGTGCACTGATTTGACTGAACTATGAAAAAATTCCAGTAGTAAATAATCTTGACTTGAATTTTAGATAACACCTATGTTCTCTCCTATTTGAGGTTCTTGTGATCAAATATTTGTAGTTTACTTTTAGCATAGTCTTCTAGAGGAGCGTGTGTATCATCTGCCCTGTGTTCCCTTAGTAACACCGATCTTACAGCTCTTTCCCAGCCTAGACGTTCCCAGGAGTCTGTGATTCAGACCTGTACAACAAATCCAAACCTCCCTGGAAGACCAGGATTACTCAAAGCGCCCGTGCAGGAGCACCTGCAGCTCCCAGAGCCGCTCCTGGAGGTGGAGCTCCTGCACCAGGAGAGGCAGGAGAAGCGCGCAGCTGGCACGCACGGCAGGTGAGCGCAGCCACTCGCTGCTCCGCGGGAGTACAGGGAACCGAGCTCCGAATTCACAAAGTTCCCAACGCTCCTGCAGAGCAGGAGAAGGAACTAAAGCCGGAACAAGAAACGCAGCGAGTGCAGCGTGATGGGAGAGAGCGCTGAGGACACGGCAACGCCGGCCCGAGGAGTCCCAGGTGAAACAAGCACCGAGCACCCGGTGCAAACTCTGCATAGTTCAGTTAAAAGTCAGTCAGCAAAGTCAGCAACGAGACACAAGAGCCATCAATTCCAATGCTCGGGGAACTATTTGTGGCGTTTTAGCAAAGTTTTGACTCTTGTGGATCTGTTTCCCTTTCCCGATACTTTTCCAGCAGCACAAACAGAGTGAACCTGCCCCTTCAACTCCCATTTTGTGCCAAATGAGCAGCCTGGTTTGGGGGCAAAATGTGACTCATCCCCATTAACTGATTTCCTTTCCACTAATCTGTATTTCCAAAAATGGATTATATCCTACAACAATATGTGATTTGAGTTCCCAGGGCCTTTTTCTGCATCTTCACTTATTTTCTGCTGGGGGGAGTGGGGAGAGATCACAACTCATCTGCCTTGGACTAGATTTAATTTTGATGCCAAAGGAATAAATATTTCTCTCACCTGTAATTTCAGGGAATTAGAACAAGTGAAGAAAAATTGAGTTTTAAAAGTTATGGAATGAAGCCCATCATCTATTGAATAGCTCTGTGCATCCATCCCCTTTCCAGCCCTTGTTCTGTCTGAGAGCTTCCACTGGGAGTCAGGATATCTCAAAAGTAAATTCTATTTTCTAATCACTATAATGGGTTAATTAGAATGAGAAATAGCTGCACTTTTTGATTATCTCCAGGCAATCAGAGTATCCGAGTGTCTGTGTCAGTGCTGAGTGCTCAGGATAGTCCAGCTGATGTCAATCATTTACAGGCTGGGTGACACCACCGCCCCGTTGATGTCACCGAGCGTGCCTGGCAGCATTCCTGCCGCTGACGGCACAGTCTGAAGAGCTCAAACAAAGTCGAGAGGATCGTTTGTTGATAAGGAAAACGCGGCTTTCAGTCCCAGTAGAGCCCCCAGAGAAGCCTGACCCGTTCAGCACAGACTCCTTGCTGGGTTTAACACTACAGAAATCCCCTTGCAGTGAACTTCTGCTGATGTTGTGAGATAACCCCGAGTCCCATGAGCGCCGGGGCTCGAGCTGGGCTTGGGAGATGTAATATTCTGATAAAAAACGGCACTTCCTTTCCAGGCAGATAAGTGCGTGTTCTTGCAGCACCGCTGGAACCTCTCTGAGCGCCCCAGCGAGGCTCTGTCACCTCTCCTGCCTCACTCCAGCCTTTCAACCGCCCCCCTCACATACCTCAGTGCAGCAGCAATTAACATCCATAAACCACAAATGTGGCTTTTATCTCTTTTTAGCTCACAACCATGAAAGCTCGCTGACATTCATAACACCCCAAAAGTTGTCTGCCTCAACAGCTGAGAGAATTAAGACATAATTAAACATTCGTGCTTGACTGCGACTCCCAGAGGAAAGAACGTGGCTTTTTTAATTTAATTTTTAAATTAAAGATGTGTCAACTTTGGCCACCAAAGGTAACAGTGTTGGGGGCACATAAAGAAACAGGGGAAATTAAGTGCTTCCCCCCCCCGCTCTCATTGCTTGTCTCTTTTCAGACTAGACACAGGAAGCACCATGGGAACAGTGTATTTTTATGGTTGCAGGCGAGCATACACCATGTGCACCACAGCGTGCAGCTTCCAGTCCCTTGAGGCAAGAAAAGGGGGTTTTGTTTCTTTTTTTTTCCTTCTTCCCCATCAAGCTTTTAATTACCATTTTACTATAGCCTGCTGCCTAATTGTTTGCCCGATACTTAGCAATGATCCTCGTGGAAGCTCTTTTAAAAGTGGGGTGGAATAGGACAAGTTGAGCTGTTTCCATGGAATGGCATCTCACCTGTGTCAGGACCCACATAAAAACCACCATAAGCTGGTGTGTTTGCACAGGCTCAGAGAAGTACAAATATGCAACTGTTTGCTGGAAAAGTGGATTTTTTTAATAACAAATGAGCCCCAGTGATGGTGTTTCAGCCCTATACATTAATTTAGTGCTTTTATGAACTGTCTGTAAGCTTTTAAAAGGATCCCAGCACCACTTTTAACATAAAAGGCTCTACCAAACCAAGTTAGACAACATCTAGACTTAAGCAGGCTCCAGCTTCTGCTCGAAGCCTCAGAATAAATCTCCACAACATACTCACAGTGTCACCCATGAATAATGCAAGAGTCACAAAAACACGTAGTCCAAGAAACTGGAAGATTCCTACTCACTGCGGATGGCTGACAAGACATGGAAAAACCAGCCATAATTGTGCTGGAGAAAAACATGTTACAGACATACTAAGGCAGTGGAAAGCAGGTTATCGAAGGCCTGATCTCTCTCCATGAGTCAGTGGCCTCATGTTCCCATGATGGCCTTCAGCAGATGGAACAAACCCCGGGGGCACGGATCATGCGGGGGTTCAGGAGAGAAAAAGGAGAGGTTTCTGTGTCGCAGGCTGTCATCAGCGATGAATTGGGAAGGTGCTGGAGTGGAATTGCTCACTCACAAAAGTGATTAACATTTATGAGAATCACATAAACATTTTCCATTATTTCTCTTTAAATTTGATATAAAATGAGGGGATTAATGATATCGATGTGCCAAATAAAGAAAATGGAGCTTTTTTGTTTAACCAATAGGTTTTTCAGGTGTAGGCAGGACATAATCCTTTTCCCAAAAGCCATCACCAATACCGATAATATTTCTACTCTGTGATCTCAGAGAATATTAAATATTCATTTTTACCAGTGTCAGTGATCCCCAAAAGATAATCCTCCCACCAGGACAGCACTGTCAGAATGTGGTTTCATTTATAGAAGTCAGACAGTAGTTACTGACCCACAAGGACTGCTCAGGGACTAACAGAGCTGCTGCTATTTTATAGAGGGCATGACATGAAAGCTGAGATTATTTGTGAATTTCAGTCTCCAACAGCAACTGAACTGGTGTTGTTGGGAGGAAATTTAAGTGCACCTACTGATCATTGCACGGCCTGGAGTACTAGCACAGCATGCTTAAATATTTAAGATTTATTGTGCTTCCGGTATCAGAATGACTGTAGAGAACAGTGTGTGAAGCACTGAAGCAAACACAATGTATATTTTATTTTGTGCCATTTTACACTGAGATGCTGGAAGTACCTTTTTTGTGCATTTGAACCAGCTTTCTCCTTGCAATCGTGGCTTTATTCCTACAGTGAGCAGCAAGGAATGGGGCACTGTGGTACTGAAGGTTCATACTCACTTTATAATAAATGAGCTCTAATGGTAAGGGAGGCTGCTGGAGGGGAATGATGTTTTATTGATATTTATAGCATTGTCTTTGAGATGTAAATTTTCAGTGTTTGCATTCCAGAACAAACGCTAAAGAGACTTTTAGAGATCAGCAGCAATATAAAAAATGAATGGTAAAAGCAGTACCGATACAAACAATCTCTCACATGTCCAAGTTGTTCCTGACTTAAATGTATGGAAAAGAGGGTGAGAAATGGTATAGAACAGGGAAAGGACTTGCTTCATGCCTGGATGCTGCATACAAGCAGTATGGACATGGCTCCTGGAATGGGAAGGTGGGAAGAAGTTACAGCAGCTCCTCTCAGATGGTCAATACTGAGGGGTTTGGGAAAGAAACCCTGTCCTGGCTCCCCGCACCCACAGCTCGGTAAGCAGGAGGAGTGAAGGGCCAGGGCACTGGGAAAGCACAGGGAGAAGTGAGCTAGTGAGAGTGGAGTTGGTGCAAGGGTGGACAAACAGCTGGGGCATGGCTGTGAGTATTTTATGTGCTGTGGGATCTGAGAGATCAGCTGCCTTGGATGTAGAAAATGCTCAAGTTTTCCATATTTTGTCTATTCTAGCAAACTTCTGTATTTAGTGTAAGCAGAGCAGAACTCACCTGCTCAAGGCAGGTTCTATATTGCAGACATCTATACTGAGCTACTCTCCACTGACTGCAGAGTCCTGCTAAGCAGCAGCTGCTCTGGGGACACGAGGCTTTTCACCCTATGCCAGACACCCGAATTTGGTCAGAAAACCTGTTTGATGCCTCTCCATAAACTGTCCAGGAAGGCCAGACACCAGCACAGCTCCAGATACTGGCGCTGTAGATCCTGGAGTGAGATTCATTTCACCACTCCCTTGAGTGTTTTATGTTGGCTTGCAATTTGTTAACCAATAAAAAGGTTTAGTCTTTAATAATGCAAAAGTATAACCTCTGCAAAATAATCACATTAATGTTAGAGAGAACAACCAAAGCTACTTCCTCAGCCAAAACACATAATTCTTTAGTGATTTACTTGATTCATGTGATACAAACTCTACCTCAAACTCCTACCCAAAGCCACAGCCATAATTTCCCTTGGCACTGCTGCACTGCCGCAGACCTGTGGCACAGAAAAACACTGTGAAACTGGTAACACCATGTGTGCTCTCCCCAGGGCACGTGCCCCACATCCTCCAGCACGCACACTCCTCACTGCTTGTGGCTGAGGCCCCTGGCACAGATGAACACTCTCAGATCACGGGCAGGAACTGTTGTTAATGCTGAGATCTCAGTTTAGGAGCTTCTACAGCACGTAAGAAACTCAACATCTATGTCATACACACATATAAACCCCAGAGCTCTGAGGGCTGTAAGATTGCCAAGTTCCAGTAGCTGCTGCTGTTATCTTCTATCTATAAATGAAGAGGGCCTGCTGGTTTTTAAAGACAGTACATATGTTTACTATTTCAACTAATCCCTGTGTCTTCTCTCAAGAGTTCCTAAACCTGTAGGAAGGGTTTATTCTTCAAATTCAACAATAAACATGGAAAACTGACCAACCTCCTCTTCTCCCACAGTTTAAAGTACAGCATTGTTGCTACAGTTCTAAATTTTACAGGCCTGAGTGGTCCTGTGAATTTGAGATAACTCCTTCTTTCTTTCAAAAAAGTGAATAAATTATCAAGTTATTTTCTAGGTGTGAAAGTACTTAGCAGCATTAATAAAAATTGCAGTCCTAACACGGGATTTGCCTATGCAAACTGCTCTTAGGAATTTGTATGTTACCACACACATTAAAGGCTCACCAGATGCACTTGCTCTTTTATCTTCCCATCCATATTTCATAGATCCTGTAAAACTGACCTTGGTAAAATGCACGTGAGGTTCCCTGATGGAAAAGGGTTGCTCCTCCTTAGAGCACGTTGAAATGCTCCAAACGAATTGTATTGCTATTCCTTTTACAAGCATGCTCTCATAGCATAATAAGATTAATAAAAAGACAAAATATAACTATTATTTTTCAGAATTCCAACTCTACTTTACCTCCTGCTTCTTCATTGGACTGATTGTGTTCCTTCATATCTTCCACGTTATCCATGCTTTCCATTTCCTGGGATTTGTTCAGATTACAGTCTGTCAAATCCTCTTGTTCCTCTGGCGAAAAAAAAAAAAAAAAANATTAACTCTTTATTCTCCAAGAATATTTCCAGGTGATTTTCTCAAAACACCTGCACACTCCCAGCACTGCTGACAGTACCCACAATGTTATTTCTACGGATGCATTGGTTGCACTTTGGGGAATGATTTTACTTCCCAAAGTTTCTTCCTACACAAACTCTCACACACACCTTGAACCCATATTCAGCTTTTGCTCAGATCTAAATATTCTGGAGGTTGTTCTAAATGACAACAGGAATAAAATCCAGTATATCTAACTCTGTCATAGGTGCTCTGACAACTGCTGGGAGCAGGGATGAGCTCCTTGGAGCAAAGCAAAGGAATCATAGCTCCACTTTGTTCTTTTGGGCAAAATATTAATCATTCTGGCCCCAGGCCAGGAAACTGCTCAAGCACGTGTAATCAAGGCCTCTTTGAACCCACTTGCACTTCTCTGCTTATTCCACGTGTATATTTTTAAATATCAACATTATCATGCAGATCAGCATCCCAGAGATCCCAGCCTCTCTCCTCGGAAATAAAGACACACTTTTAACTCTAGTGAAATTTATTTGGGTGAAGTGTTTTAAATAAAGCCTCTTTAATTAACCCCACAACGCAAACTGGCTCCATATTATGTATATTTCTGTAAATTTCAGATCAATATTTCATTTAAAAAACAGGCAGTATTTTCTTTCAAACATTCTGTGAATTTTAAAAAATTACAGTAATACTGTGAAATTGCTGGTAAATTTTTCAACCTATTGACAGCTGGATGGTAACACCCCTGATCCTTCTCAAGCTAAATATTACACTGGAGCCGAAAAGAGGCTCGACTTTTTGATTAACAAGAAAGTGAAACATTTGTCAAACTCACTCAGGAGGATTGTTTTCATATTTTCAGAAATGCAGTCAACCAAGAGAATTGCATTATTCTTGCTTCCTTAATCAAAACTTCCAGCTTTCTCCTGAAAATATTCCCTTTCCTTCTATACAGTCTTTTTTTCCACTTTATTATAATCTCCCAATGTTATATTGAATTTCCACAGTTTTATTTCAACTCTAAAATTTACTTTTTTTGCCTTTAATGCTCCTCTTTGTACTTTTGACTCTGTTACTCAGTGTCCTGGGACCCTAAACCAGCTGCAATTCCATGTATTTTTCTTCATTTAAATGTAAAATTGTCAAGAGGGGGTGGAAGAACATAACTGAACAGCACAGTACCTGCAGCTATGGGCTGCTCCTGAGGGTTACTGAGGTCCATCCCGGGCTGTGAATCTGCAAAAGACAGAAAAGCAGCCTGAGGTGCTTAATATTTAGAACAGTTGTTCTAACCACACAGTTGTTACAATCTTATAAATTCCCGTTTTCTTGGCTGAAAGTAAAATTGAAAAATAAAACATTTCAAAGAAATAAAAACCGAATTAGTATTATGCTTCACTTTTTTATATCCTGAGCACTGGCCTGTGCCTAGAAAAGGGATTAAGTATGATTTTCTAACTTCAAAAAAGTTATAGAACAGAGTACCTTATGCTTTTGATTTACTCATTGAGTACCCTGTGAGCACACTACAGCCATAGTAACTCTGCAGGAAGTTAATTTCTCTAAAGCACAAAAATATTCTTACGTTCTTTTTCCAATACAAAGGGAAACCCCCATTATCTTCACAAGATCTACTTGGTTTTCATGGGAATGCAAGTCTAATTCCCACTGAGAAATTCCAAAAGGGATCAAATGCTAGGAATTTTAAAAATTTTTCACAGGACTACCCATGCGGCCTGGTTTCCCAGCGTGCTGGGGGCTCAGCAGAGCTCTGAAGGCAACTCAAGCTGCAGGGATTCCCACTGCCCACTGCAGTGCCCAGATTTCAGCTGCTGAGTTGAACTGGAGGCACAGACCTGAGCTGTCCCGTTAAGTCTTAAGGCCTCCCTGCCTTGAGATTTCATTGTTAGGAGGCTGAATTCTTAGCACAGACACAGTTACCTGCTTCCTTCCTCCTTTCTTTCCTGCTGCTTTCCCCCCCTCTTTATTTTTTACATGCCATAACATCTTTTATCAGCTTTGAACCTAAAAAATAATAGTTCCTGGACCGGGAAAATTTCTTCCTGGCAGTTACATAACAGAAACACCCAGGCAGCGGGCATGAGGTGTTAACCACGGGTGACATTTACCCCATAATTATCTGTCTTTACCTCCTCTGCATATGGAACATTTTTGTGGTCTCTGCAACGTTAAAATATAAAGCTCTGGTAACTCTTCAGCGAGGCAGCATGGTATCACAAGAGGTACTCCAAAAAAACTGCATGGATAGAGGGTGGGATAATGTGTGCAACAAAATAAAGGCCTTGCATCATAAAGATAGTCACAGAATTAAAAGACAAAAAGTTCAGATATTTACTGAATCTATATTTTGAAATAAATAAAAAAGATCAAGGAACTGTATAGCCATAACCCTTAATTTCTCATTTTCTTTCTATTATGCCAGGAAAATTGAGGTACAAAGAAGCAAATGGACCAATTTATACAGCAAATAATGATGAGAAAACATTGGTAAATTCTGGGTAAATGAACAAAATTTTCTCTAATATTGATTTTAACTTTACACCGCAGTAACAGCCCAGAGAAGCTGTGGCTGCCCCATCCCTGGAAGTGTTCAAGGTCAGGTTGGACGGGGCTTGGAGCAACCTGGGATAGTGGAAGATGTCCCTGCCCATGGCAGGGGGTGGAACTGAATGAGTTTTAAGATCCCTTCCAACACAAAACATTCCGTGATTCCATGAATACAGACACTTAAGTTACACAAACCCTTGTAATTCTGCACATAATTAAATTAAATTTCCCTTATTCTGCAATGCTTGATTTTGGTTTTAATTGCATTCAGAAACCCTGCACAGTTGCCCCATTTGGGTGTTGGGGGTCAAAGCCCCATCTGAAGCCCCAAGGTGCCGTTGAAACCTTGGCAGCGATTCTGTCTTCCCCTGAGCTTCTAGGAGGTTGTGGAAGGAAAAACTAGAACAGCCTCCATGACTGCTTGAATTCCAATAATTCTGCATATATTCCTGGATAACTGTATGTTTTTAGAAACCATTGGATTCCTCAGGTTTCCCTGGCAGCTGCAGGACAACTTGCTGGAGAACGGCTCTGTCCGAACCCCGCGAGAGCTGAGCAGGACCTGCTCAGCCTCCTCGGACCCTCATCTGCTCCCTGCCGAGATGGAGTCTATGAATTTATTCATATTTTGTTGAACACAACAGGTTCATGCCCATGATGGCTGCTGGGCAGGACAACCCTTCGGAAGAGATAAGAACAATGACACACTATAGAATGTTTCTCTTCTTGCTTGAGAAACATCCCAGTCTTTGTCTCACTTTCAAGCCTCCAACCTCCCCTCACCTGCACCTGGTTTCTTTACAGCATCAGTCTCCAGCAGCTTCTTACAGCCTTAGGGGTCTCTTAATATTTAACCTAAGCTCTCTTTCCTGAGTATCCTAAGCCAGATCCTTCACAGCAGCAGGAGAACTTGTGGGTAGATTCCATCCCTGATTCCATACCAATAAGCCCATTTTTCTACCAAATTTTCAGAAAACCCAAGGCAGGAAATCACTTACAGAACACGTTCGTCTTCCCAAGCTTCAAAGAGCTCCACTGGCTGGGGTGCATGGGAAGAGGACGCCCTTCTCTGTGTGCTGCAGCTGAGGCACGATGTGCATTTACAAAGCAGAAGTAAAATTCATGTGCTTTCGAAACCAATCCTTGGCCATCCTGTGTTCTACGCCAATAGGCAAAGGCAGCCAAAATATTCAAATAGCTTGCTAAGAAGGTGCTATGGTATTTTGATATGCAACACTATTCATACTTTATCCTGGTATTTGGCCAGAACAGTCGATGAGAAATTTAACCCTCCAAAAATGGATATTTTTCAAATCACTGAGGACCCTAATACCTTTCTGTCCTTAATACAGAATGGGAGGTATATCTTGAATTATCATAATTTCACACTTTTGTCCCCAAAATGAAACCAGAATTCTGCCTTTTTCCTGCCAACTGCACTTTTCGGCCCAACAACACAGGGAAGGCGACACCTTTGAAAATCCCATCTGCTCCTAGTCCTTCCATCAGAGCATACGGAGCAAGCACAGTCAATTTCCTTATCTGAAGCCAGTGCCTTCGCTATATAGACCACTCAACCTCTTCCATCCCAACTGGTTTTTCACCTTTAACCAACACTGCGCCATTAAGGAGAGAAATTCTAGCTGTTTTCGCCACTGAATGTACTTCTCCAGCATCCACAGCCTCCATGGCTTTCTGAAGAAGGCACCCAGGCCAAGCAAACTCTTTATGGGGTCTCTGATACTTTGCTGCTCTTAAGCACCACGCAATGTGTGAAACACCACGGGCATTTTAAGTGCACATGCCATTTTGGGAAGAAATCCTCATCAGCAGTGTGTAACTAAGGAGATTTTTCTCATATTGGTGCATACGACCTTCTAAACCCAGCAGAATAATTCAGTAGCTCAATATAGGATATCCTGAATCATAGAATGAATATCCTGAGTTGGAAGAGACCCACTAGGATACTCAAACTCCAACTCCTGATCCAACCTGTTGATCCCATCCCAGAACATGGAGCTGACAGCTGGGCAGTTCTTTCGGTAGTCACAAAACCAAACCAGTCATGGAGAGATACAATCAAGTTAATGACAAATTTTGGTTCAAACACCTGCTCTTGTCAGGGCCTGTCTGCTGCTCTGTGACCCTACCAAACCTCCTCACACCGGGCACGGAAAATCCGGGTCAGCCGTGTTACCCTTCTGTCCTCAGGTCACAGAGATTTTTCCAAGACTCACCGAAACGCTCCTGAAAGTTACTGTATCCAGGGATAACACATTACAACACTGTTGCACTAACTTCATCCCCAATGCAACAGCCTCAGGCACATTAATGGATCTTCAACATCCTCAAGTACAGACCCAAAACCTGAAGGATTATTTCCATGTTCACTTTGACAGCACAAAAACTAAAAACGCCCAAAAAAGGACTTCTTCGATAACCTCGGTTGTAGTGAAACCTTGTTATTTTCTAATCGCAGACTATTCCAACACACCTCACAAACTTTCCTCTCCCAAAAAGACAGTGATCCCAACTCGATCAAGAAAATGAGGCTGCATTTCAAAGTGCCGAAGTGCCCTCAAACCCATTCTTCCAAATCATTAGTTAAGTCTCTCAAACAGCAACATTCTCGCTTCAGTCAGATTCAATGAGTGGTTATTTACATTTAAAAAGTTAAAAAGCCTTTAGCAAAGGAAAACGCATTTTTAAATAGGCTTCTGCAGCTAACTTAAAATAGCCAAAAGCCTCAAATCATTGAGACAGAGCAGAATCTAAACCGGAGCCTTTAAAACATTGAGTTGAAGTAAGAATCTCCACCTTTGAAATAAGAAACCAAGTGATGCTTTGCAAAGCTTCTTTGCCAGCATTGTAAAAAACAGCAGAAATATTGCTTTTCTATGACACGGAATTATTCCACAACCCGAGATTAAGTCCCAGCTTGGTTTTTGCTGGCTCTGAATATTATGGGCACGTTTTACAGGTGAAAAGAGAGAAGACACCCTTGAATTCGTTAAACCCCAGAATACAAACAGCAGATAAAGCGCGCTCTAAACTCTGGCTTTATCCCGCGCTTTATGGTGTCTCTGAAATTAAACAGAGAGGGGGCGAAAAGCCCCGTTCGTTTCCCGTTTAATTGCTACACGCGATTCGATTTCTCCTCCAGAGCCTGTGATCTATTTGCAGCAAGCGGTGAAGAAGCTGCCGAAAGCCCCCAGGCGGTGGAGCCGCTGCGGGCTCCGGCCGGGCAGAGGGTCCGGGGGAAGAGCGGGGTCGTTTCTCACCTTCCATGCTCCGTTCGCGGGTCCCAGCTCCACCTGCCCGCCCGGGCTCGGGACTGCCGGCGGAGCGCACCGGCCTCGCCTCCCGCCCGTCACCGTGACATCCGGCCCGGCGCTCGGCAGGCGGAGAGCGGCGCCGGGTGGCGGGGAGAGGAGCCGACCCGGTCCCGGTCCCGGGTTCCGAACTCGCCCGCCTTGGAGCTGCTGCTGGTGCCGCTTGCAGGGGACTCCCGCCCCTCGGGAGGGACAGCGGAGGGGCAGGGGGGCCTAAAGGCACAGCTCTTGTTTTGGGGGATTGGGGAAGCCCCCAGACACTTCTGTCCCCAGAATGGGCACACCTCGGGATGTACGTTGAAGTTCAGTGGCTGAGATAATAGTAAGTACAACTTAGGTTGTTTTCTTAAGAAAACAGTGTTGCTGTTTAGCAGAAAATCAAAGCACAAAGTTCTTTAATGAAATAAAACAAATGTGAATTTCAAATTCCTCTAGTACAGACTCGGAAAAGAGGCTTATTCCACACCGAGCCTGAATAGGGCTTTCAGCGACCTGACCAGGTGCAGAATGTCCCTGCTGAGGCAGGGGGTAGCAGCAGGTGACATTTAGAGGTCCCTTCAGGCCCAGAATCAGTTAATGAAGTGAGAAGTGAAATTGGGATCTGAGCTCATCACTTGGATGTAAACCCAAAGGCAGCAAGCACAAATTACCATAGATCAGGAGCAGGATAACAACATGGAAACATGATTCTCCTACTCACTTCCTGTGTGGTGCCAACGGCTGCTTCTTACTCTGTTGCTTTTCCATTGCTTGGAAAAAGATTCTAGAAATAAAATGTTTAAGGGGGGAAGAAAAAAAAAAAAAAAGCAGCATGTGGGATAATCAAGCATTTCTTGGCTATTCCAGAGAATCTCTGTAACCCTCTTCCAGAACCATTTCGTAATTAGGCAGGTTTCCTGGTTCTACAAAGTTTAAGGAAGCCCTGGGATCACTATGCCGCAGTCAGAAACCTCTGGTTTCCATCTCAGGATTATCCACGGCCATTTTCTCTTACTGCGAGATTTGTTCTCTGATTTAAATCTCTACTTTCCCTCACATTTATCCCCAGAAAATCAATTGTTTCTTAACTCTGTTTTTATTTTAAGGGCAGAAATTAAACAAGCCTGGTTTTCCCAGCCTATAAAAATACCCCTGTGCTGATTGTGGTCCTCCTTTTTGTGTCCCAGCTTTGGATCACTCACCTG
>VWZT01005370.1:52783-67924 GCA_013397055.1 Pachycephala philippinensis
CGTGGTGGTGGCGGCGGGATGGGGTGAGAGGGACTAGGGGTGGGAAGGAGCTGCAAGGGTTGTGTTGGTGTGAGGCCGGTCCCCTCAGAGGGTGGTAGAGGGGGATCGGAGCCCGTCAGTGGGTGCCGCTCTGCTGAGTGGGGGGGAATCCTCATAGAACCTTCCCTCAGAGTGGGAGGTGAAGCCCCTTTAGAGGGGACAGGGTGGGCTCAAGTGACACCCCGTCAGTGGGTACCACTCCACTGTAGCTGACAGATGTCCCCACAGAACCTTCCCTCAGAGTGGGTGATGAAACCCCTTAAGAGGGGACAGGGAGATAAAGCCCCTTAAAAGTCTCCATAGACTCCAGTGACACTCTACCATCCCCCAGACTCAACCATGGGACACAACAGTCAGTCAGTGTGCCCATGGCCTGAAAAAAAAAACCCAATTTCCAATAATTTTCACCTCTCCTGAGGTGTCTCATCACAGAAACCTTCATGCCCGACACCAGCCTGCTGTCTACCAGAACGAAAAGGGCTGAGAGATGCCTGTCCTGTGTCTCCCCAGGGTCACACTGTGAAGCCTTCACTTTGTAGTCAGATTTTATAACTGTGGCTTTTTGTAAAGAGGAAGGTTCATCTGGGCTGGAACCTGGGCCATCCAGGCAGGCTTGCAACCTGGGAACTAAAACAATTAAAAAATGACAGGTCAGAAACAAGGGCTCCTGCTTGTTTCTAAGGAAAAAGTGTAGGGAAAAAGGAAAAGTAAGACAAAAGAAACAAAAGGAGACAAAACCCAGGGCGAAATAAACGATTAACAATCACACATTTAGATTGATCTCTAATATTCCAATTACTTTTCCCTACAGTGAGAGCGGAACCGAAGAGAGAGCAATTTTTCGATTTAATTGGAAAGAATGAAGTTTATGGTGACATCAGGCATGAAGGTAAACTTATCTTTTTTTTCTCTCTATATTTAGTTTTTACTGGAATTTGGGGTTTTAAGCCCAGGGATCATTATGTATCACCAGTACACCTGGAAGTGACATAGCCTCGTATGCACAGGAACAAGATAAAAGGGGATGGGGATGGAAATATATTTGTCCCACAGTGCTGCTGGAAGCGCTGGTGAAAATTTAACATCTAAATGATTGTCTCTCTCAAAAATCTGGTGCTTTTTGTACCCCTACAGCACAGTTTGTGTGTGGGACACAAGTGTCTCCCTCAAACAGTCAGCACCAGCCACGCTGTGGACAGTTCCAGGATATTAATTAACAACAAATGGAGATTAATCTTTAATATTACACTTTGCAAGTCCAATCCTGAAAAATACACTTTAAATACATTTTCCAATGAGGTTTTTGTGTGTGTGTGATTTCATTCAATATCATCATTTTACATAATTTACCTGATTCTGTATTGCAGTGAATGTGTACGTTAAGATGTTCACAAACAGCCCATTTCTGGTCTGCATGGACTTGGCTCTTTCTCAAGAAAGAATAATAGATCCCACCTATTTGTGGATTGGTCCAGATGGAAGAAATTTAGTAGGTTAGTTCAGACTAAAAAAATCACATATTTTCCTTGTTTCTATTCAAATCCGCCTGCAATAGGATGGTGGTTCCAAATAGTTCCTTGGCCCTTTGCCAGATATTTCCACAAGTTCTGACATTAAACTCTGTTTCTATTCTCCCTCTAAAAGTTTCAAATCCTTGAGCTAAATGGAAACTTGCAGTAAATCCTAAAAGTCATAAATTTTAGGTTGTTTCAGGCTAACACAAATCAATGTCATTATGCACAGGAGCAAGACTTCATCTTCAAATGTTCTAAATGCATCAGAAATTGAACATTTCCAGTAATCTAATATTTCTATTTTAGGGCAACGGTATGTGAATCTGACGGAGACAGGGAAGCTGATGTTGATGGGTTTCAGGGAGTCCATGTCTGGTGCCTACACTTGTACTCTCTCCCACAAAATCGTCGAAATTACGACACAAGAAGAAACAGAAATTGTTGAAGCCTATAAATTCATGGTTTATGGTAAGATTGTTAAGTTAGTAGTAAGCACATGGCCTTTACAGGCTGGTGAGTTTTTGAACTCCCTGAATATTGCAAGGCTCGATTTAAAAAAAAATAAAATAAAAAATTATCCCAGAATCTACTATAAAATGTTTTACTTATATACACACATGCACCCTCTCATGGTTTTGGAAAAAGTTTAATGTTACTGCTCCCAAAAGTATACAGCAATAAAATAATCTCTACCCTTAGGTACTGAATTAACTACAAGAATTCCAGAGTTATCCGAGATCTGCACTCCAGCCCTTTTCACCACTTGTAACCACTGTTCACCAAATTACCTTCCCACCCACGACATAACAACCCAAAAATGCTTGAGAAACACTAAATTTAAAAATAATAGTAAAATTACTCCTTCACCATAACTGCAGAATTACCAGATTTTGCACCAATCCGTTTCAGATACACAGCTTTGCAGACACGATGGTTGTGTGCCATTTTACTATTTCTCACCTTTTTTATTTTATTATTTGGGAACAGAGTCCCCAGCAAGCACATAAATTCCTGTATACTTCAAACTAAAATGTCTCTTACTACTGAGTCGCCTCTGTCAGGGATGAATGTGTTGTGACATCATTAATGACTACGTTTTATTTATATATTTACTTCTCAATAAAAGCCTATATTTCAGATACAAAGAACTGATAATCTAAGATTCAATCTGTGATTACACCCCAGATTCACACCCAAGCTATTTCCTCCCAGCCTACAGGGAAGCTGACCATGCCTATCAGGTGTCTGCTCGCTTTAGAACAACGCGTTGCAAGCTGAAAACCAATGGCTTGTTCATCGAGGAATTAAGCAAAATCCTCAACAGCTCCATCTCCTACCTGACCACTCACATCGCAGCGTCATCCTACAAGTGCCACTCTATCAGGACACCAAAGAACGTCCTCCAGTATGAGCTGTTTATTGATTTTCTAGGTAACCGATTTCAGTGCTTGTTTGGGAGGGATCGTTTATTGTTATAAACAACTTGTGAGTGCTATAAACAATGTCTGAAAAACGGCAGAGTCAAGAGCAGCTCCGAAAGTTGTTCACTTTTCTTTTTTGGAGCCCCTGTATTTTTTTTTGTTACCCACAGATGGAGCTAAAACGCAGTTTTTATGTTAAATTTCATGTTCAACTTTTTACAATCCTAGCAAGAGCAGTTATTACCGAGATTAGAGAAGATTGTCAGAAGGAGACAGCCCGTAAGATGTGCTAATGTAACTGTCATATTTTGGTTTTTCAGTATTTGATTTTTAGTAAGTCTGGGACCACTCTGGTTTTAGAATCATGGAATGGTTTGGGTTGGAAGGGACCTTAAAGCTCATTCCGTGCCACCCTTGCCATGGGCAAGGACACCTTCCACTGGACCAAGCTGAAAGTCCCATCCAACCCAGCCTTGAATTTTTTGCTTGATTCTAGAAAACTGCACAAAGCTAAAGCAAGAGCCTCACAGCTCCCTCATGGCCGTACTGAGGTGGTTTAACCTCACCAACAAGTTAAATCAGCCCTGATCCTGCCTTGATTTAGAGATGATTTATCACTGAGGGAAGGAAGTTATTATTTAATTCTCTGACCACATTTACTCCTGTATCTGTTCTCACCACACACCAAGGGGGACCATCCAACAGCTTATAGAACAGTTTTGTGGGTATTTTCCCCTCAGTAAAGTCAAGAAATTTTCATGACAAACTGAGGACCCAAACATTTTTAATTTTTACATAAAACTTCAGCCCTTTTAGGACCCTGAGGATGCTCTGTGAGAAATTAGTTCCATTCACTCAGCTTAGCATATTTTCCCCCTCTCCCCCCAATTTTATATTAGTTGACCTCTGACTCTTACTGGAACAAAGGAAAGAACTGGATAGAAACCACAAGGACCTAATGTACCTTTTTTCCCCTTTTTCATGGATCTTTTTTCCTCCATCCACAGTCAAACCACTTGCACCAGGATGGAAAGAAATTTGCCACAAGATTCCTCACGACTGTGAAGATGTGGCAAACAGGATAGTCCGACAGGTTCTGTGTCAATCACCTCTTCTCTGCCTCTTTAACACCCACCTCTGCCTTAGCTCCTGCAGATATGACTGGTAGTAATCCATCTTTACCCAGATTTTGTGGGATTAATATTGTAAATGATGATTCATGGATTTAAAATAATTCCATTCAGGAAGAAAAATGGGTTTAAAAGTCAAATTGATACAAATAGCTTAAAAAACCAGTTGAAAAATCAGGCTCATTACTTGCTTTGTATTTGCTTGTAATAATAAAGAAGGATAAACATTATTATTTATATTGAACTTCCAGTCCTCTAAATGAAATTCTTAATTTATGATTTGGTCAATGGAATGCAATGTAAAGTCAGTCTACTGTAGCCAATTTCTAAAATCTGTTCCCTCTGCCTCCTAAACATTAAATCCTGGGATCAGCTCACATCCTAGGTCTGATTCCAGGCCCCTTGAAGCCAAGGAAGACTCCCAGTTAAGGTGGCAAGTCAGTGTGTGGAAATCAGGACTAGAAAACATTTCCTGATATTTTTAAATCAGCAAAAATCAACCAACTGTGTTTTCATTCTCCC
Source organism: Pachycephala philippinensis (assembly GCA_013397055.1). NCBI lineage: Eukaryota > Metazoa > Chordata > Aves > Passeriformes > Pachycephala > Pachycephala philippinensis. Next base: position 57,410 of record VWZT01005370.1, read on the forward strand.
AATACTTCTGAATTCTAGGCAGCAGAGCGAATTGGAAAGTTTTTCCATCAGCTAAAGCAGGTTTTGGAGCACGAGCTTCACGTTGTTCCTGCAGTACAGTACGTGGACAACAGCTTCTCCATGACTCCCATCGACAGCTGTCAGCCAGGTTTTGGGAAAAACCACCACACCCACCAGAACTGCGCCAGCTGCTGCGGTAAATATAAAATACATCGATTTAAATATAGCTCATTGATTTAAATATAGCTGATTAGTGCCGGGCACAGAGCTCTGGGGAGGATTAGGGAAATATTGGGGTCAAAAGCAGGGATATTTCTGTTCATCCTTTGGGAAGACATTCGCATTGTAGATTTAAAGTAATGATAGGAAATGAGCCAGTGGAGCGTGTCAGTACGCTCATAGGTGTAGCTGCATTTCCAAGCAAAGTAGAAGCAGTGCAGTGGGTTTTTTTCCTTCCAGGTCACTGGGTGAGTGACAATCCTCAGGATCCAGAGCCCATAAGAAACAATTCCCTTCATGGAAGTCCTGCTAGAAAATTCTCTACTGATTTTTCAAGTTCTTTTGCAGCACCCGCTGCAGGTTGTGGAGTTGCAGGGAATCTAGCCAGAGGCTTGGGGAGCTCTGGAAGGGCAGGAGCTTCCACAAGGCACTGGGAAGGCTCATGGGGGTGTCTGATGGTCCCCCGAGGTGGGGGGAAACCGGCTGGAACCCTGACTCTGTTCTCTTCACAGTGGTTTGTGGCCCTGGAACTTACAGTCCCAACGACGAGGTGACGTGCCGGACCTGTGCCAGGCCTCAAGCCAGAAAGTATGGAGCAAAATCCTGCCATTAAACTGGCAGAGACTGGAAAACCAAAGAGCAGCTGTGAAAGAATTCTTGGTGTTGTGATGTTCTTTTCATTTTAGCTGCCAATCCTGGAATCCTCCCTTCCCTTTGGAACAAAACATCCTCATTCTCGCACCCCTAGGTTTTCCTGTATTCAGGGACCCCTTAGACTGGAAAAAGCACCGCTTAAAACACAGTGTTCATGCAAGGAAAAGTAATTAAATGGGAAAAAAAGGAAGTTTGTCACGTGGCTTACTGCAGAGTCTGTTTCTTGATGGTGACACCAGACATGCCACAGCTTTGTGTTGCTCAGAGAACACAAAGGAGCTACAAACAATTCCAGGCAGGATGGCAGGTGGCTGTGATGGAGTTATGTGCCAGACTGGCATATGCCAAAATCTCTGTGAGGAATTTCTAGCAGATATTAACAGAAGTATTTGATCTTTGAGATTTAAAAACATTACCTTCCCCACTTCTTTTTTTTTTTTTTTCCCTCATTTCTTTCTCTGTTACTGAAATATTCCATCCTGGACATGAGGAGAAAGGAAAATCAGGTCTCCAAGACAAAAGAAGGGGTGAGTAACAGATTACACAGCCCAGCATTCAGGAGGATTAAGGACCCAGGTTATGGTTCTCTCCTTGTCCCCAGAATAAAGAGGGAACATTCCAGAGGGAAGCAGAGAGTCTGTGGAGCCTCTTCCACCTCCTCCTGCTGCATCTTCCCCTTCAGCTGCACCAAACCCTTGCACAGGGCCCGGCTGCCCCCAGGTGCTGTAGGAACAGACGATCCTCTTACACCAGCTGTAAATTCCTGACGAGTTCACCGGATGATACAAATCGCCAAAGCACTGAGCTAATGGGAACGTTTTCTTCCCAGAAAAACCTCACCCCAACCCACTTTGGAAGGTTAGCTGCTGGATCTGCAGCGATCCATCACCCTGCTCACAGAGAGAGTAAAGATTATTTGACCACTACCAAGAACTTTGTGTGTAACTCTAACTGTTCCCCAGCCCCAGCGGAGCCTCCTGCAGCAGAGCTCCTGGAACACGGGCTTTCAGAGCCTCTTTCTAATCATTTCCCTGTGGGAGTTTCTTCCTTCCAGACTCACTTCGTCAAGGGACATCAGAGAACTCAGTTTCTGTTGCACACACTGAGCTGTGGAAAGCGGTGCTCGGCTTTCCTCCTTTCTTTCACAAAGCAGGACTAAGTCAAGCAAAAAAGTATCTCCCACTCAACAACCCCAACTTCTTACAGCATCTTGAAATTCCTTGGTGGGTATTCATCCAAAAATCGACCCGATTCAACCCAGTTTAACTCATTCACAGTGACAGGAACACAGCAGGAGATGGCACGGGCACAGACCCCGCTCCGAGCTTTTCAGAGTCATTACTTATTAAATACTGAGGAATAAAGTGTGCTGTAATGAGCATTTCCACTGCCCTTGGGCTGATTATCCTTGTCGCCAACTGGACACGGCGCATGGCTCAGGCTGAGACAGATGAAGCAGCCGGGCTCGGCGGTGCTGCCTGGTTCCCTTGGCCTATTTCAGCAGGAGGAAATGCCACATGCATCAATTATGAGGGAAAAAAGCAGTAAGTATGTACTAAGTGCTGTGGAGAGTCACAAATGAACTGTACTCCCTCCTAAAAGCTTTTACAGCACTTCCACTTCTTCAGTGGGCCTCAAACTGAGTGGGAAAATTTAAGTTGGATACACTGAAGAAATCCTCCCCTGTGAGGGTGGTGAGGCCCTGGCACAGGGTGTCCAGAGAAGCTGTGGCTGCCCCATCCCTGGAAGTGTCCAAGGCCAGGTTGGATGGGGCTTGGAACAACCTGGACTAGTGGACAGTGTCCCTGCCTATGACAGAGGGCATAACTGGTGAGTTTTAATGTCCCTTCCAAGCCAAACCATCCTGGAATTCTATGATTCTAAAAGTAGAAAAATAGCTCAAATATTTAAATATCACAGTACAAAGGAGCGTATGTCAGTAATTCTGTGGAGACTCATGAAAACCTGACAGGAAGTGGCTTCTCTCTGACCTTTCCTGTGTGAAAGTCCTCTGCATCCGGCCGGAGCTGGGCGCCTGGGACGGCAGCTGAGCCTTTCATTGCTGACACCATCCCTCACACCTCCCTCTTCCCTGTCACACCTCAGGTTTTACAAATCCCTGTGATCAGCTCTCACCTCAACTGTTCCCATCCCACTCTACCTCCCACAGCTGCAACAGCTCATGAGGAGCTGCAAGATCCTTCCTCACCGCTTTAAACTCTCCTCAAATCCTCCTCTTCTGCTTGGCTCTGGCTTTACAGGAGGAATCCTGGAAACCTGGGCTGTGCCTGATGCTCTTGTTGAGGTGGGAGAACTCCATCACCCCAGCAAGACTCAGCCCTTTGAACCTCCACTTTAACCGGCCCTGGTCCCACAGCTCCAGCCTCGCTCTGTGCCAAGGACCATCACAACACCTTGAGAACACTGAGGAGTCCTCACAAATAATAAATTTAGAACAACAAACTTCCTGTCGTCTTCTCCACACAGACCTCCTGGATCTCAGCATGTACTGACAGCACACGAGAGCTTTGAAACATCCACAAATGGCAAAAATAACAGGAATAATCTGCCAGCTGGAAGCTGCAGCCCATTGTTTTCCCATCAGAGCTGCCTGGAACAACCCACTTGAGAAACACTTTAGGAACACGTGTTCAAACATTCACTGCAGAGCTGCAAGCAGTGATGGAACTCATCCATCCAGTGACAGTGACACCTCTGCTCCGGTGGGAAAGTTGTCTTGTAACTCCCTGAAGCAGCTTTATTAACCCACAATTGAGATTTTCCTCTCAATTTAAGACAAGAGGAGTTGAAGGGGTCACAGAACTGCCCAGGACACAACTCATGGTCCCTGCTTGCAGGTGATAAGGAGAGAGGCTGTGGGAAGCAGGCAGAGCAGGTGCCCTGGGATTGGCACATCCCAGGGACACATCACGCCTGGGATGAGTGTGGTGCAGCCCTGGCTAATCCATCCCCCAGGAATTCCTCCAAGGACACATCCAGGAGCTGTTTTGGTGGAAAGCTGCTTGAAAACAAAGCTTGACCAAGAGTCAAGGGTGTTCCAAGAGTGCCCAGGTGACACTGAAGGTGCCACAGCCACAGGGCCCCAGTACTTCCACAGGAGGATGAACATGATCCCCAGACCATGGATGCCGATGGTCCTGCGTCTCCTGAGTCAGGAAAAATACCTGGAAATACATTTCCCTCTGAGAGGGAAAACTTTGAGGGTCACACAATTTTATTAATTGGTACAACTTCATCTTAAAAGAACCAGGAAAATGATCCTTGGACTCAGCCATGCCTGCCTTGGACAAGTGATGAGAGGGAAAATCACCAGGGAGTCTGGAGGGGAGCGTGCGGCCGGCTGAACTGCCGAGCTCTCAGCCACAGGCACAGGAAGTTCTATTGTGATTTTTAGCTCTGCTTCACTTTCCTACCCACTGAAATTAAATTTTCTCCTGCCCAAGCCCAGTGACCACACAATGTGCCCAGCAGCCTTCCTAGAGCCACTGGCATCATCAGATTAACGAGTCCTGTGCAGGCAGTGAATAAGGATGATTCATTATTGGCAGCAACGTAGTTGTACATGGATTTTTTTGAGGGTGAAAAGAAATAAATAAGGTCCCTGAGTGAAAGGCGGGTGATGAAGTGTAGCCTGGCTTTAATCCCAGTGTAATCACTGCCATCACTCCTAATTATTGGTAAATATTTTTCTAATTGTAGAAATTAAATAATTAGACATCCTTCCTTCCCTCTTGGAAATGTAATCAGTTCAAAGTTCAGGATGCAGTCTTGGGCTCCTGCTGCGGAACACGCTTCACTCGTGGGCTGGGGAAAACAGGGCTTCTCCCAAAACATTCTCCCAAAGCCTGGCTGCGGGGGTGTCAGACCCACGGGCAGGGTGTCCCCTGGCACTGGATATCCCGGGGGTTTCCCAGGAACACCCCTCCATCCCTGTGCTCCCAAGGGATTTCAGGACCAAGCAGGCAAGGAGTTGTCCCCGCCAAGAGGATTCAGGTCGTAGATCTTGCCCCAGTGACACATTTTCCTCCATCCTGGAGAGGAGAACAGGCCAGTTAATGGCCGGGCGGGCAGAGCTCCTTGGAAGTTAATAACGGAGATTTACCGGCGTGCTGGAACGCACAGAAGGAGGTCACGCTGTTAATTCTCCCGCTGCTGATCCCTGCGGATAAATCTACATCAGGAAACGAATTACCCAGAGAGGGGTATTAAAAGGGATGATTCTAATTCCTTGCTGAAGGAGAAGTGTTGCCTTTAACGCTGAGCCCCTCGCACCCACTGTGCTGAGTGCCAGCTCCCAGCAGGATCTGGCACGCAGCACCTCACAGCTGGAAAGAGTGGGATGAGAAAAATCCCTCCTTGGATTTAAGCTATCTGTCAAGCTGTGTCCCCCTGCTCTTGAGACACCCCAACACCCCAGGCTGGCCACAGCACCCCCAGGAAATATCCCCATAAACCCATTTTTCTGTTCTTCCCCATTCCCTGTCACACCTGATTAGATATCTGACAGTACTGACAGCCTGAGTCCAACACAATTCCATCCATCCATTTGTTAGACTTCTTATGTATTTGATCCCCCTGTACACCCACACAGGCCAGTGGCTGTTCCACATCAGACAAACTCCTGGAATCCACTTCCTTTCCCCCATGCTCATCCGTGTGGGCTGTAATGAGCCTGATGGTTTCCATCCAAATAATTCCACAGACAGGATCCAGAGCAGGGCTGACCCCGGGGGACTCAGCATCATGCAGCCCCATGAGAGGGGACACCGGCAGCACTCCAGGGAGCCACGGCCCCACGGACAGGGTGGCAGCTGGGGCCACGTGTCCTGCGTGTCCCCCAGCCCTCCCCAGCTGCTCCGGGAGCCGCGGGAGGAGGATCCCCAGGGAGTGACCGGAGCGGGGGACGGCAGCCATCTGCTCCAGAGCCCGGGGTCTGCGTCTGGAGACAGCCGAGTGACAAACAAGGTTAATGTCCCACGAGCGGGAACTGTCACTCTGCGTTAGGGCCCGGGTTTCACCTCCCGTGGCACAAGACTCCAGCACGGATCCCGCGGGGAGAGGCGCCGGCAAACCGGGACTGGGCTGTGACCGGAGAGGCCTCTTGTGGGGACCGGTGGGACCGTGGTGTGGGAAGGGCTCGTCCCTCCCCGCCGTCGTGATCCTGCCCGTGTGCCACGCGGTGCCGGGGCTGCTCCGGTGGGGACGGGAGGGCAGGGAGCGGAGCGGAGCCCTGGGAAACCACTCCGCGGGGTCCTGGCTGACGCGGGGGCCGGCACCGTGCCAGCGACCCGAGCCGAGCCGCGGGCGTTCATTATTGAAGGCTGGGGCAGGGTTACCGGAGGGACGGGTGTCCTGTTTCTGCAAGCGCCTGCCCAGAAACACATCGGCTGTCACGGGCACCTCCGTCCTTCCTTTGCAGCCACAGCGTCACCAGGGCCCGGTGACACACAGACACACACACACCAGCACACGCCGGCCACCGGCTCCAAAGTAAAAGCCAAATTTATTGTCGTATAAAGTAAGAACTAAAAGGTCCCTTAACCCAAACACGGATGGGTTGGGTGGTCCCGGCACCCCCCACGCTGCGGGCACAAGCGGTGGCCTGGGAGGGGAGCAGCCTGCCGGGGGTTCAGTCGGGTCGCCCCCAGCCCCTTTTCTCCTCAGCCGGTTGTAGAGGGGGAAGGAGCTGCCGTGGGGCTGCGGGGACTCCCGGGTGGGAGCTGGGGCCGAGGTGTTTGTGTGTTGCAGAGCTCCTGCTCTGCGCTGGAATTAGGCACTTGTGGAAGGGCGCGGGCCCCGCTCCTGGCCGGCTCCGTCCCACGGCTCCCACCGGCACCGGGGCACGAGGGCACCGGCAGCGGCCGGGGCCGGAGCTCTGCCTGCGCCCAGAGGCGCTGCCCACACCGGGGGCTGAGGCTGGGCCTGGCAACGAGGCAAGTCTGGCCCGCTACATAGGAGGTTCAAGCAGCTTTGGTTGGTGCTCTTGGTGAATTAAGGCGATTTAGCATTGGTTGGTTTAAAAAAAGGCCAAAAACAGCAAAACCACATGTCCCAGAGGCCACATGCAGGTGGAAGAGTGTGGGGCTGCTCTGGCTTTGCTCTGAATTGCCACTTGGACCCTGGATGCCCAAACGTGGGCAGTGACCTTGCCTGTGCCAGCCCCGTGCCTAGCACCACCTCCACCACCACCACCACCAGGAACCTGCAGCCCAACACTGGAAATGTCAAGAAGGGACTTTTGGATATTTTTAGGGGAGATTCAGACTCCTGACAGCAGTGCAGGAGTGGGGAGAGGACGGAGGAGCCGTGGCAGCTCCCTCCATCCTGTTTCCCATCACAGTGACTGGTCAGCAGCTTGTGAGGTGGGAGCTCCCCTCCAGCAGTGACAGGAGCAGATGGCAAAGGGTGCTGCAAACACCCTCCCATGTGGTCCCCGAGAGCACCGAGGGGAAACCGGCTCCCCCAACATCCCTGCAGGGCTGGACCCACTGCCAGGACCCCCAGCTGCCCCTCCATCAGCACCCACATCCCTTGGCAGCCCCAAAGGGCTCTGCCCCAGGGAGTTCATTCCCCATTTGGTTCTCATTCCCCACACTCGGAAGGGAAAGGCCCTGGGTTTGTCCATCAGTGACCCCATCTCTGAGTGGGGACCCCCATACCCCTTGCCCCACCCGGCCTGAGAGTGCCAGGAAAGGAGCAGGGAGACAAAACAGGAAATGGAGCTGCACCAACCGGTGTGTCCCCACCTGCTGCCCCACCTCTTGGTCCTACTGGCTGGGCTCGAAGCCCGTGACCCTCCAGGGCCAGTGACCTGGCAGGACACTGGCCTTGCACCCGTACTGCTCCTCCCCACTGCCCTCCAGCAGGGAGCCAGGCCCAGGCTGCCCTGGGCTGCCAGACCGTCCTTTGGGCAGCCAAGGGGGAGCCGGGGAGAGATGAAAACACCGATTCCATTAATGCCCCAAGGGATCTCTGCAAAGGAAATATAAAAAGTTTTAGATGAAGTCCAAATGGTCAGTCAGAGCAATGGCCACATGCCAGGGCGATACTCCAGGTCACTCCAGTCCTCCATAACTTGGGAGGATGCTGCGGATCCTCCATGCTCATGGCTGATATCCATCCCTGACCTCAGCCACCAGAGCCAGGGACTCATCAGCCGTGGCTGCTGCTGCCAGGAGGAGAACAGAACAGATCCATGAGTATCTCTGTGCAATGCCGGTGGCTGGTGACAGCTCCTGCAGCCGTGGCGAGCCCCTGGAGCGGCCGGTCCCCAGCTCCACACATCCCCATGTCCTGCAGGATGCTGGTGCTCACACCACAGTGCTGATGGTGGACGACTCCTCCGATCGCCGCTGCTTGCTGGGCAGTGACTTGAGATATTCCAGGTGCCGCCGGGCGTCCTCCTGGTTCTGCCGCACGTAGTAGACCAGGTAGGAGATCACCATGGCGAACCAGCCGAACATGGTGACCAGCATGGCGATGTCCGTGGTCTTCTTGTACACGTTGCAGAAGTCCGTGTCGGCGATGACCTGCAGGAAAGCTTTGCCGACGTGCTCCTCCTGCGTGGAGGAGTCGCACACGATGCCCCCCGAGGAGTCGGCCGCCAGCTCCACGGCGCGGACCAGCTCCTGCAGCCGGCAGTCACACAGCCACGGGTTGTTGGACAGGTTCACCTTGGCTTTCAGGTTGCTAAAGGCGTCTTTGCTGACCGACACCAGCCTGTTGGAAGACAAGTCCAGAGAGTGCAGGTGCTCTGCCAGGCCCTGAAAAGCCCCGCTTTCAACTCTGGCGATGGCGTTGTGGGACAGATCCAGCTCCAGCAGAAGTGGCAGGTCCCGGAAGGCATCGTGAGGCAGGAAGGAGATTTGGTTGAAGTCCAGGTAGAGCTTGTTGGTGTCATTGGGGATGTCTCTGGGGACCTCGGTCAGCTGAGCGTTGCTGCAGCGAAAGGTCTTCAGCCCCTCCTCTTCTGAGGGGTAACAGCCCTTGGGGAAGGCAGCGGCTGGGTGGAGGGAGGAGCCCAGGAGGAAGAAGAGGAGGAAGAGGCTCCGCAGGAGCAGTTCCATGGTGATGGGGCAGAGGAAAACCTTCTGTGCTGCAGTCATGGTGCTGCGCTGCCTTCCTCACGCCCACAGTGACTTCAGCTGAGCTCGGCACATCTGAGACAGGGACAACAAGTGGACAGTGTCAGGCCAGGGGGGACAGGGGCAGAACTGTCACTGCGCTGGCTGTGAGCACCACACCTGACCCGAGCCGTGAAGCAGGGACAGGGATGGGGACCGGGACAGCCGTCACGGCTCACGCTTTCCCCCATGCCCGGCCATCACCTCGCTCTAAGCAGCTGCGTGGCAGGATCAGGCCCCAGGGGCTGGGCACGGCTCCTGCGCCGGCAGCTGGGTTCTAACAACCGGAGGCGCTCGGGCTGAGCCAGAGGCGGGGTGAGCTCCCGCCCTGCCAAGGTCACGGCGCCGCGATCGCTGCTCGCAGGAGGCCGATGCATCCTGCGGCGGCACCAGCGCGAGCCCCGGCTCCGGGCGAGCGGCCGCTGCAGGCGGCCCCCGGGGAATGTCACGGAAAACATGTGCAAGCAGCGGCTCAGCAGGTTCCTGCTCCCGGCCCCGCTCTCCGGGAGCGCCCGGGGCACACGCGGACACGCGGCGGGTTTTCTCCTTTCGAGGGCACCGGCACAGGTGGGTGCTGGGTGCTGCTGTGCTCTGCCCACTGCCACCCCACCGTGGGGTTGGGCCGCTCACGCTACCCCGTAACCATGGGCCCCATCCAGCCCTTGATTCCGGAGGGGAAAAGCGTCAGCAGGAAAGAAACAAAAACAGAAAAAGGAAATTCACTGGAGCTGAGCGTGCAACGGGTTCCCAGGGTGGTGGCAGCCGATAAGGACCGTGTCTGAGCGCTCCGAGCGCTGCCCGGCTCTCCCAGTCCTGGGTCCCACCACGTCCAGGGGTCCCAGCCCGTCCCTGTGCCGGCCGTGGAGCACTGGAGGCAGGATCCAGGTGCTCCCCCACCGTCCCACAATCAAAGCCACTGGCGCTAACAGGCTTCTGTGTCACCCGGTCAGGCAGAGCTCAGCTCTGCCCGAGCTCCGAGCTATGCCACCAGCAAAGCTGCCTGCTGGTCCCGCTGCTCCCCGGAGCACCCCAACACGGGCAAACCCGCTTCGGGGTGCTGATCGGGGCTCCCCAGTGTGGTGCAGAGGTGGCCACCCAAGGGTGGCCCCCACAGCACAGGCAGGTGAGCACCCCGAATGCTGGGCACCGTCACACAGCCCTGCCACGCCGAAACACCCCAAGGTCACACCTGTGCAGAGCTGATCCCTGCGCTGCCGGAGCCCCGGCATCCAGGAGGGTACTGAGAGGGAGCCAGAGCTCAGGACACACCAAGGGCACCGGGACCCCGGAGCCTCGCGTTGCACCAGCCCCCCAAGCCTTCCAGAGGCAACCTGGGACAAACACAGCCCCTCGGTACCCTCTTCCCGCTGCCCGGGAAACCACCGGCAGGAGCCTGGACCCGGTGTCCCGGGAGGGAGCTGCTTCGTCCACGGGACCGGGACACCCCTGCGGGTGGGATGCGGACCAGGCACGGCAGCGACGACAGCCAGCCAGCCCC
>VWZT01005374.1:354-23339 GCA_013397055.1 Pachycephala philippinensis
CGGCGGGCGGGGGGAGCGATGCGTCCTTGGCTCTCGATCTCCTAAAATGGCGCTGAAGAGCTGGGCCCGCTCGTCCTGGAGTTCTGGAGGCAGCTGAAGAGGCTGTGCCTGTCGTGTTGAACTCCGAAAAAAATGAACCTTATTTCTCTCGGTCTGGCTGTGGCGGGAGTTTGGCAGCTGCAGACAGGGCGGCAGCAACTTCGTGTTCTCTGTGAAATGTGAGTTTTAACCGCGTAACGCAGCGCTCCAGCTGCGGTCGTGGGTTTTGCCGACTCATCTTCTGTCTTAGTGTCAGCTCGCAGCTCACAGACCCTCCCCGTCTGCGTGCGGCGACTTTGGCGGCCCAGGTTTTGTTCTCTGGCTTCTGCAGCGTTCGTGCTCAATTCTACCTGGAAATCCCATTAAAATGGAACCACGATCCCAGGAGCAGTATGCTCATGCCGTTCTGGCGTTACTCTTGGAGTGGCGGCTATGGAAAGCTATTGTTTACTTAGCTGTGTCTTCGGGGCAGATGTGTGGTCTGTGACTGTCCTTCCACCTGTGGAAAGCTGCCCGCCCGCAGCTTGAATGCGAGGTGTTGTTCGGTGTCAGCCTAGGAGGGTTTATAAAAGCGACTCTCCTAATTAGAATGGGAATGCGGACTAGTGTCCCAATTACGTTTGGATTAAGACCTCTGGTGGTCTCTGTTTGAAACAATACATATTCACTACGTTTTCTGTGGATTCCTTTTGAAACTAACCTTCTCACTCCTACCTGCTCCCCCCATTTGGGGCTTCTTCTCCCCCACTGGTTACAAGGAAGCCAGTGTCTCAGTGCACTAAGTTCTGTGATGGAACACATGATTCACAGTTCTTTGATTTGAGAACTTTCTGAATGGTTCATTTTATACTATAGCTCTCTGCTTCTATGGTAGTTGTCTTTTATTTTCGCTGTAATTGCACTATGACTGGACCCCCTGAGATGATGATGCTTTTTAAAATACCGTCTGTATATATTTAGCCTGGACTATTTCAGACTATTACATTCCCCTATTTGGGAGGAGGGGAGAAGGTTCTGCAGAGTGAGATGGAATAGGATAGGGTGAGAAGCTGTTTTGGAAAGTTCCAAAGGGAAACCTTTTCTTGACATTTGACCTAGAATTAATATTGCTTTCATCCTCTCTAGAAAGGTCCTAGACACAGATCACAGCTTCAAATATAGGTTTAGAGTAGTTCCACATTATGGAAGCCCACGTCACCATCTTATCCTAGTGTAATGTGTTCTCAAAGAGGTCACTAGAGATAAGATTTGATGCAGTCCAAAAGGCAGCTCTGTGGGCTCTCTGTTGTGTGTGGCTGTTCTTTATGCTTATGTGAAGATACTGAGAAATAACTGGAAAATTAACTTTGTCATGCATATGAATTGAAATGCAGCAAGTTTGTGTGCTGGTTTAAAAGGTAAAATGGCCTTAACTGCTTTAATCCTATGCATAAGCATAGATGTAATAAATTCTTGCACTTTCACTAACAAAAGGCTTTGTGTTCCCTCTCATTTATTGTTTAACTGCTGGCTTTTACTTTGTATTAGGAGATGCTGACTTGAGATGTTGTGTCTAAATCACTGAGAAGTCTTTCTCAGTGCAACAGTGTAACTTCCGTAACAAATCGGTCAGTCACCTCGGCAGGAAACGCTTAATATCAAGCATTTCCCAAGTGTGCCGTATGTGATAATTTTGTGCAAAGAGCAGTAATATTACACATCTGGTGTCATGGTATTTTTGCTTAGAGGCTTTTGTAGTGAATTTCATTTACATGTTTCTTTATCGAGTGTCCCTTTCTATGTATGAGTTTGGGGGAGGTTCTGCTCACTGTTTATGTTCCAGTGGGTGTGTTAAATAAGTAGATGTCTGATGAATAATCAGACTTCTTCTCTTCTCCTTGGTGGAGATTTACCTAAAATTTCATTTAATGGTAGAATAGTAGTATAGAATTTTTTAGTTATAGCAATTTAAGATGAGTTACCTTTGTTCATTAGAGCTTTTTTGCCTCGCTTTTATTTAAAGAAAAAAAAAGTAAGAATCTCTGTACTTGTGGCAGAAGTACCTGACTAATTTTCTGCTGATAAGCAGTATTTCAGGTGAACTCCTATCAGTTTTGTGCAGAAAGAGGCAAATATTTAGGTTGCAGCTGTACAATACTAATGAATTTCAAATTAGTTGGGGATTCTGAATATTGTCTTACTGCCCTAAAGATAAGCAAGAGACCTAATTCCCTGAGGCAAGAGGAAGAACTTTAACGTTTACTTCTAAGCAAGAACTTTTACAGGAGAGTGCTTCCAATCCTAACATCTCTTCTCAGCCTGGCTGGATAGCTATGCACTTTCAATTCTGTCACCATCTGTGTGGCTTTTTGACAAATAATAGTCACAGGGGAGTTGTTAGGTTGATAGTATATCCTAATATCTATCTCTACCAGGTTCTTTCTGCTTAAAACATCTGGGGGTAGACCCTCCTCATGGAAGTCCTTTGAGACTTACTCTTTATCTGTACGGGTCTCAGTGGCAGCGCTGGTTGAAAGCACTTCAGTTACAACAACAAGCTGGCAACAAAATAAGGAGTCAGGGGTGTCAAATCTGATTTTGATTAGTGTGTGGCCTGACTGCTAGCTGTGCTGGCACACCGTGGATAGGATGGAAAGGCTATATTTCTTATCACAGCATCACTGCTAAGAAACTATGCAAAGCTTTCCCAAAAGGTGCAGTCCGATGAGCATTTTGTTGACAACTATATTTGGTTAAATAGCCTTTCTTGCCCGTGAAGTGCCAATACATTTGATGAACACACACAGTGAAGCAAATAAAGGAATTGATCTAAACCTAAGCTTGGAAAATAGTTATTAACACAGATCAGTTCCCCAAGTACAGACTGCTACAAATGCTTATGGGTGTGGAGGGTGGAAATAGGAATAGACAGGAACTGATTGAGCTATACTTCCCCAGCTTCTTGTGCACCTACTCCCTGGCAGAGCATGGGAAACTGAAAAGTCCTTCACTTACGATGAGCACTACTTAGCAAAAGCCAAAACATTAGTGTGTTATCAACAGTATTCTCACACCGAGTCCAAAACACAGCACTGTACCAGCTACTAGGAAGAAAATCAGCTCTATTCTAGCCAAAATTGGGACATTAATTTACATAACCATTTGCTTGCTCCAGGAGGAAAAAAGGAAGTCTTTTGCAGGATACTAGCAAAGTATCTGAGAAATGATGCTGAAGTAGCATGAGACTTTATGCTACTGCTGCAGTTCCTGTCTTAAAACTACATGAGAAGAATTGTTTTAAGTTGCTGCATCTGCAGTGCAGCAAGGAAGGCTAGAGGTGAAAGGACAGAAAATCTATTAAAGAAAACAGTATGAAAAAAAATGCAGATAGAGATGACCAAAAGTATGTGAATTGAAGCTAATCAATACACAATTGTTGAGCTCTGTAGGCCCTGGATCCTAAAAGATTCATCATAAGAGTCTGTTACATTCATAGTGTGTGGGAAAGTGTGTAGAGCTGTCAGTATGCTTGAACAGTGGCAGAAAAATGGTATATTTCTATTTTGACTTACAAGGAAAGATTGAAGAATTATATCAAAAGACTGAAGCTAGTATTCTGCTTCTTTAGGTTGCCTTGGTCTGAGGTGTATTTTCTGCTCATAGACATTTCCACTTTTGGAATGTCTAATGTATGGGGAAGCATTTAGGGAGATCTAATCAGATTAGTCATGTGAGGCTTTGTATGTGTGTCTGTATGAGTTTGTATGTGGGGTTTTGTATGAGTGTCTTTAAAGACTTGCAGTGGAGCTTCATTGTTGTGAGTGGTAAAGTTTTAAATACTTCGTCACGTAAGCAATCTAATACGTACAAAAAAGTGGACAAAGTCTACGAGTTGGCTTAAAGTTCACGAATAATTAAAGAAAACTGTATTTGGTGTGTATTATATGTGTTTCCTCGGTAAATGACATCTGGAAACCTTTTATATACTGAAGGTGTCATGTGCAAAATTGGAATATTTGGAATATTGGAATAACCTGTAAATCAGCTACCTTTTAAGTTGTATGCATCTATTGTGTACTTCCCTGGTTTTTAATCTAAATAGTGTTAATAACACTTTCTTTAACAGTGAACTACGTCTTAGGAAATAAAGAAATGGATGGGATGGATGAAACATCTAAAAGAATCCTAGAGCCATACCAGTATTTGCTTCAACTACCAGGCAAGTTTCTTTGTACTGTGTTGTTTTAAATATCAAAATTGGTTTCATAGCAACTTTTCTCTTGGGAAGTATAAGCCAAGAAGTTTTTCCATTCTTGATTTGTGGATTTAAGAGTAATAAAAAGTAATGCTTTTCAGTACTTGTTCTTTTCTTCCTCTTGGAGAACCACCTTTTTTTGACGCGATTGGTACAATAGCTCTTGTGTCTGTAGTGTAAGTAATATTGCAGTTACTCTGTTCTCCAGAGTAGCTGACTTGCTGCTTTTAAAAACTGATAAGGGCAAGTACTGAAGACTTAATCCTGGCTTTCAACTCAGGGCTGACAATATTTTGTTCTTTAGTTGCTTTCTGTACTGAACTCAGTGGGCTGTGGGTTTTATTTTGGGTGGGGGGAGGGCGGGGGTTGTTTGAGGTTTTTTTGTTTGATTAGGGGTTCTTTGGAGGTTTTTTGGTTTTTCATTTGGTTTTGTTTTGGGTTGTTTTTTGGAGTTTTTTATTAGCCTGTTCCTCCTGTAATTTATTCTCCTTGGTCTGTGTAGGGGGATAGGTGCTCTTATGGCCAATATCAGATGTCCATGATTCATGGCTTGCTTTACTTGTGAGAGATTCAGCCAGTCCTTGTGTAGTATCAGGTCACCAGCAATACATTCACATGAAGTTTTCAGTCTTGAACAGTACAGTAGAATTTAGGAGGCAGTTTGGAAACAAACTACTGTATGGAAATGCCCCTTGGAAGCCTCTTTGACTAAATAATCAGATTGCTGTGACTTTTACTTGTACACCTAAAGTGTAAGAAAGACCATACAGGCTGTCAAAGCGACTAAACTTGTAAAAATAGTGGCAGAACAACTTTGTCATTGTGACTTTTGCTTAATTGCCTGGTTGCCTTCTGTCCAGCTTATATTGCATGCTGAAGGAGTTTAGGAAGATAAAAAATTTGGGTAAATATTAAGGAAATATTTCTGATGAAAATGTTATCTGACCAGGGTAGAAGACCTTCAGCCTAGACAAGTAGCATTATAAATCACAGGCAGAGTACCAAGTAGCTTTTGCACATCTGTAACAAGTCCTGTGTATCAGGAGGATCCTCTGAATCCTAATTCATTATACCTGTGTATAATGAATTTCATTATTAACCTACAAATATCCAGGATTTTCTTGCCAACATTAGTGATTTCATTTGACTTGGCAATTAGCACTGAGTTGAAAACTAAGAAAAGGAAAGAATTTGGCAGTTGCTTGCCTTTTTAATGCCAGAAGGCTTGTTTCCCATTTCATCATGTGTATTCCTTTTGCTATGTTGAACTGGGTGTTGATCTTTCTAGAGAACTACCTTGAGAATGAGTCTGTGATACTACAGAGAGCTTTCTAAGCCCTGGTCCTGAAGAAATTTACTTTCCTTGAGCACTGTCTTTAAGTGTACTTTTTTGTTTGATTGGATTATCTCATTAACCAGGGCACGTTGTAACACCTCTGCATCTTTAGCTGCTAATTATTTTTAAAGCTATTGTAGGTACCAGGAGGAAAAGCTCAGCTTCCTAATAGGAAATATACAACAGGCAAAAAGTGCCCAAAAAATCTTCTATAGGCAAAAGTGCTTGACTAATAGCTCTTCAGTTACCTTTCACTTTAAATGATGCATCTAGGATATAAATTTAACCTTCCCACCTTGATTCCCGTGGCTTAATTCCTTTACTTTGTGAGTTCAACCCTGATAACTCTATACTGGTGGCTTACGCAACACTACACTCACTGGCAGTACTGGTGTTTTATACCATGTCCTGCAAAAGTATCACGAGTCTGATAGTCCACTTTACCACGTTGACTTCTTGTTAATTTAGTATATGTTTTGGGGAAGGTGAGAGGCAAGATACATTTCTCTCTATGCTGTAGTGGTGGCATGATTCAAAAGGGAAGACTTCTCTTAACCTAGGCAGGTGAAAGTGGTGTGCTTGTGGGAAGCTTGTACTGAGTAACAGGTGAAGCAGTGAGGGTTCACAATCAGAAATAAACCTTGTTTACTGTGTTTGACACACTGGCTTTGCCTAAGGTCAGCTATGCCAAGTACAGTAGGAGCCAGTTACATGTGTGAATCTTGGAGTCACTATGAGTCAGTCAGTGCTTGGTAAGGGTGGAAAAAATGGGCAGATAGGTGCTGTTCCTACCTAGAGTGGAGCCCAAATGAGATGCCTGAGCTAATCCAACAGGCTCTTGCTGAAAGAGGCAGTTCCATTCCATCCTCTATGCTTCTGGCACTATTCTCCTGCTGCTTAACTTGTGCCAGTTCTCAGCTTGCTAATCAAATTATTAGGTAGTATCAATCACCTAACCTGTTACAAACTTGCCTGGTTAATCTCTTGTCTTGTAAGTGAGCAGGCACAAGGGTAGGGACAAGGAGCTGTTTCTCTGTTGGATCAGTTTGAGCTCTTAGGGCTTTGCAGAATGCTTGGCTGAGTGTCAAATATGTACACTATGGCCCTACAGTAGTCCAGTTCCTTATCTTGTAAGACTGGTTAAACTCTCCAAGCAATTTAGTAACCTATGGTTGAATGAATTTAGATACATATCAAAGATTGTTTACATAAAAAGGGATTGTATAACAGTATTAGGGTTGGTAGCAGGGGAGGGAAGGTGCCTGCTAATGCTGTCAATAGTGTAAGAACACAAATTTTTATAACTGCTAAGGATTAACTGCTCAGTACAGGAAATTGATTACTCTGCTTCCCTTTGCTGAAATAAGACTTTTAATGGTAACAGTTTCGGGGTCATACTTAAAGTGAGCTTGTGTATTTCTTTGACTTCCAACAGCACTGGTTTTGGGAAGCTACTAGGCTTAAGGTCTTTTTAGTATGGTGCTATTTTAACTGGTAGTATGGTAATTAATGTTTAGTATGGTAATTAACATTTATTCCTTCTCGAGCAGAAATTATTGCTTGGGAGAAGAACATAGATTCTGAAACAGTCACTTTTCTTGTAAAATCTCATTATAGTGGAATATTGCCATAGTAGTTTTTAGCAATGTTCTGCTTAATCTAGTATTCTGTCATTCAGTCTTATAAAGTGCAGGATTGACTTTCACAGGTTCTGTTGCGACTTGTCTCAAAAATGGCCTGATTCACACACATGGTGAATCTTTTATTTTTGAGAGTCTGAGTTAACAGTAGTAGCTGATTTTGCAGCACTAAGGAATATATGGAATTTCAGTTGTCATAAAACTGCTATGGTTAACAGCTTGCTGTTGAAAGGGGGAGATTCTGATCCCATTCATGACTGCGCATCTTACCATTCTTGTCCTTCTGGTCTTGGCTGCAGTCTTTCCTGGGCTTGTTCAGCAAGCTAAACAATCAAGACTGGCTTTGTTGTTCAGCTTTTTCTGCTGGATTGTTGAACTTGATCAGGCTGGTGAAGGAGGTGTGTTTTATATGAAAGAGCAGTTGAATTGTATGGAGTTCTGTCTTCAGTCAGATGAGCCTGTTGAGAGCTTATGGGTTAAGATTTGAGGGCAGAACAATAGGGGTGACACTGTAGTGGGTGTTTGCTACAGACCCCCTAAGCAGGAAGAAGCAGATGAGACCTTCAGACAACTGCAAGACGCTTCAAATTTACAGGCCCTGATTCTTACGAGATACTTGAGTTACCTCACAGTGTTGTAGAAGAAGCATCACAGCAGGACACAGGCAGTCCGGGGGGTTTCTGGAATGAATTGATGACCTCTTGCTAACACAGGTGATCAAGGATCTGATGAAGGAAGGCATTATGCTGGACTTCCACTTCAAAAAAAAAAAAGAAGAATTGGTTAGGACATTAAGACTGGAGGCAGCCTTAGTTGCAGTGACCGTGTGATAGTGCCATTCAGGATTGTGAGAAGGAACAAGGCAAAAATCAGGATCACAACCCTGGACTAGTTAACCCTATTTTGAACAGAGGAGTTATGCTAGATAATTCTATCAGTGACCTTAACCAGTCACAAGTGGCTGCCCAGGTTAAAAGTGTATGTGCCTGCTCTCTGCTGGTCTTCCTGCAGTTCACTTATGCTGTTTGCAGTGTTCTTGTAGCTGCTTGGAGAGGTCTGCTTGGGGACTTTATCCATTTAGTTTTAATCCATCAGAGGGTGCAGCTAAATGTGCAAGTGTACAATACAGCTGAGGTAATATAGGAGCTTTCTTCCTCCAGAAGGGCAGTGCCCCTTCCCCTGGTCCTCAGCATCTGCTGCTCACCCTGTACTGATTGTGGCAGATCCACTGCATAAGCTGACTCAGTACATAAAGCGAGCAGAAAGCTAACCTAGCAAAAAGCAGCGTTCTCTGCTGGGCTAATGAGTTGAGTTAGCTCTAACGGGGGCTAGGTTAATAGTCCCTCTGCTGTTTCCCATGCTGTTCTAGCCCTTTCATGTACCCTCTCTGTAAGCAGGGTGCTGCCTTAAGGGCATAATTTGTGGTTATTTTAATACAGCAAGAGTGAAGCAATACTAACCAGGAGCCTGTCCAGAAAGCAGGTCTGTAGTTTTTGGGTTTGTGCCCTGTCACAAGAACAAGTGTGTATATAAAGAGTAAAATTGGCTGATTTTTTTTCCTTTTTTTTTTTCTTTAGATGAGAAGCATCTCATCTGAAGAGGTGGAGGGAGTGTCCTCAGTACAACATCTGTAATCTAACTTGGTATTTGTTTTAAGGATAAAGCTTTAACATTCTTAGCTTTAGAAGGAATTTCTGACTATTTTTCTCACCTTTTCCATCTAGCACTACTAAGGAGAAAAGCTTTTCATAGTTGCTGTTTGATTTGGGTAATTATTTGGGATCGTAAGCAGATAAAACAGAATGCATTTAACAGAGCTTTGATAAAAGCTTGGTGCAGTAATGTCTATTATTATAGCTCTATACAGTAGGTAGAGCTTCTAATTTTGGATGTTAGACCTCTATTCTTCAATTTTACAATAGCCTGCTTAGAATAATTAACAGAGTGGTGAAATGTGACAGCGAAGAAACTGGATAATTCTGGCAGTGTTCCTTTTAATTTTGTCCTAGTGTCCCTGTATTGTTGTCTTGTCTAGTTTGGGGAGAGGAGGGGTGTGGCAAGGAATGGAGTCTTTCTGCATCTAGGCTTTAGAGACCAGTATTAGAGGGGTTTGGTCTGTTGCCATCACAGCATTTATGCTGCAGGCATAAACTGTGCATACAGGAAACTGCTGTACCATCACACAGACCAGGTAAGATTGACTTCAGAATCAGATAAAATAGCATTTATGTAGCAATAATGTTCCTTTAGAAGACGAGCAAATCTGAACCTATAAAAGGAAAGATAATGCTTCACTATACAGGTAGTGTTTTTTCCTTGAATAGTCAGTGTCTAGGAAGCCTTGCTAGTCAAGGTAGGCAAGTCTAACAATTCAAATGCTGTCTGTACTAAGGAACTGAAGTGGCTTAATCCTTTGTGCATGTTACTAATCCATTTAGAGTGCATGCTAGTAGTCAAGTTCCTCGTGATGAAATAATGCTTCTTGCTGAACACCCAGCATTCTTTAAGTGTATTTTCTAGGAAACACATTCAGAAAAACAGAATTAGCTGCCTATTATAAAAAAAAAAGTAGGTGTTGTCTGTATCCAAGTAATCTAGAAGAGAATAAACAGCTATAGATAAGGTACAATTCCTTAATATGATACTATCTCTGACTGGTTTTCTTTATGAATGTGGTGAAATACTTGTTAATCCTCAACTTAGAAGTCATACAGTTTGGCACATGTTTGTAACAGTTATTCTCAAGGGGAGACAAAATAATCCTTCCCTTGGAAAGGGAAAGAAAACTATTAGTGTTTAAAACTGAATACAGACAGCAGAAATTGAGAAAATAAGTCAATGACAGTGTATGTCCAGGTAAGAATGCTTGTTGACATGTGGCAGAAGCAGAGGACAGAGCTGCTGGGGGGAAAAAGAGGACCATTTAGTTAATCTTGTCTAGTGAAAACCAAAAGATGGTGGTGTCAGGAAGCAGTGGAAATCATTGAGAACTGAGACAAAAATTGCAGACCTCTGATCCAGGGAGGAAGGTTATCACCCTTGCTGTAGAGCCCAGCCCACAAAGCTGTTGCTTACCTGGTGGTGATTTAATTAGAAGGGGAAAAGTTCTCAGTCCAGTTTCTCCAGGGTCTTTCACTGCAAGTGAACTTACCCATTTTTATTATTTTGTTCTGTATATGCTGGTTACACAGTCATGGAGAAGCCTTAGGGAGAGATTCAAATGTTGACATTTCTTTGGTGCTGTGGGCAAGATGGAATTATCAACATGAGGACTAGCATTGCAGAATATCTCAGTTATGTCATAGTACATCTTGAGTCAAGTAATATGGGTTCCATGGGTGTCTATGTTGCACTGCTTTGAAGTTTATTTAAAGCTTTTTCCAAATGCTTGTTTGTGAGCTATATATGCAGAGCTGTTTTTGTAAACCTGTCTTGCAGTTATTCCGAGATATTATACATAGTTGAGCTTCTCAAAGTTCAGAGCAGAATTGTCTCAGTGTGGATAGGGGATGACTTTCTTTCATATTGAACATGATTAGATACTGAATAGATATTTGTACATGAAAACTAGCATATTACTGAAGAAGCAGGCATCAGTAATGTATAGGCATAAGGTTAACTTGTATTGAAATTTACTCTGTCATGTAGAAAGTATCTGTATTGAATACAACGCCTTGTTTTAACACTGAACTTGGTCATTTTACATTGTCTTTCTTTCCTGTGAAACAGGGTGACTGCCTGACTCCAACAAAGTAGATTTTACTAAAGCAGACCAAATTCTGTTTGTAGGTAGATTTCTCGGGTATAAGATAAACATCTGAATTCTTGGAAAGTTCTATTCTGTTCAGAATGTTCGGTTCAGATTTTTGTTTAGAGTTATTTAGTGACTATATGAAATGTCACTTTCCCATTTTACAAAGTTACAGTAGCAAGTGAAGAATAATACTACAGGAGAAAGACCTAAAACTTCAGAGTAATAGATTTTCAATAAATGCCCATACTTTCAACTAATAATGAATCATAATTGAAACTTCTTTATCTTAAAATTAACATGCCTTGCAAACTACCTGATCTGTACAGCCTACCAACATGCTCAGGATCCCTTACTAATTAAATTGTGAAGACTAAATATAGTAACCTGTAAATATGTGCTTTGCATATTCCTGTGAATGGTTTAAAACTGAAACTGCTGCTAATTGATGTTTATTCAATGAGGAAACAAGCCATGCACTGATATACTTTCCACTTTTGTGTCATCACACTGACCAGTTTTTATAATCAGGTCTCAAATCAGCTATAGTTGTTAAGACAAACTGTTCTGCCTAATAATGAACTTTGTTATTTTTATAAATGCCTATAATATTTTTATTGTAGGTAAGCAAGTGAGAACCAAACTGTCACAGGCCTTTAATCACTGGCTGAATGTTCCGGAAGATAAAATACAGGTACTGGCTAATTATTTTTAAAAGGTTGTTATCTTTCTTCCAAGACTACTGGTAATAGATGATTCTCTTACATAGCATAAATTATCAGAAATCTTAAATGCACTAATTTCTGAATATAAAGTAAACATTCAGGAAAGCAACTTCTGTGCTGTGATGCAACGCTAAAGAAATTACTTCTGTGTCTTACTAGAATAGTTACTTCTTTCCACGTGTGTTCAACCTTTGAAGTTGTAGTTAAGCAGCTATCATTGTTACCCATTTAACATAACTCAGTTATTAACACTGGGTTTTTAATGACTTACAGAAGAAGCTAGACACTTACCTTGTAGACTTCACAAATATAGTGTTTGAAAATAAAATTTTAAGATTTTGATACAAGAATATCAGACAGCAATTAGATCAACTTTACAAACCTAAAATTGACAGGGATACATCATATACTCTACAGTCCTTAATTCCTAGATAATGCTTCTCATTAGAAAGTCACTTTTCTCTTGGACAAAGTGTGCAAGATGCATGGCTGTGTATTTCAGCCCTGTGGTTTGTCAAATGAAAAATTATCTTATTTTTTTAGGTTAGACTGCAGTTTTGCTAAACTGCATACAGAGCGTGCAAAATATTTTCTGTCCAAGACAATGTAAGGAATTAATATAATTGGTCGTGGCTTTTGGCACCCAGCTGGTCCGTTGTTAATTTCACTAATTGTTGGCAGAAGTATTTTTAGAGTTTGTGAAGGAGTCATTTTTAGAGTTGCTTGAGAGTGACACTTCATAGCTCTCAAGTAGCAAAGTGATTTAAGTGGTTTAAGAAGCTGCATTTCATAATCTAGGAACTCATCTATTTTTTCAGCCTGTCTGTGTAACTCTCTAGAAAAATTTATTCTGTCTTTCAGCTAGACACATCTTACCCTTTGTGCTCAGACAAATATCCAAATAAAACATGTAATATAGCAACCTATGTATTATATGTATATGTTTAGTCTAGTGTCACAGATCAGAATTCAGATTGGAAGAAGCCTCTGGGAATTATCTAGGACAACCCTGTGCTTCAATCAGAGCTTGCTCTGTAGCTGCTTTAGGCTTCTGGAAGCCTTGTAGAGTTTTGAAAATCTAGGGATGGTGTTTCTGCAGCTTCCCAGGGCCTGTATTCTCATGCTGAACCCCTTTCATTATAACAAACCCTTCCATTCTATTCAACTAGGATTTTTTTATGTTGCAATCTGACTGTTGCCTCCTGCCCTTTTGCTGAGCACCCATTACTCTAGTGCTATAGTAAACTAAAGCTGCAGTGCCTCTGTGTGAGCAGAAGTTACCAGTTCTGTCACTTTAAACTGATGATGATGTAACTGCTATTGAAAACTTGGACCACTTGTTTTATCTTTATGAAGAAAACCAATGCTTTAATGTTTCCTTTACTACTCAAGTTGTTTGTAATAGGAGGAAAAAACAAGGCCCTGTCATCTTTTAGTCTTTATTGTGACCCAATTTTTACAATTTTTGTGCATTCTTATACTAGTTTTAATAACTGAAGATGGTTGACGTCTGGAGGACCACCTCTGGTCATCTTTTTGACATATCCCATAATCTTCTTAAGATATCTCTGTGTCTAACAGCCTGATTAATTTCCGGCTATTTGTATTTCTTTTATTAAAAACCTGGATTCTGAGACTTTTTTCTTACCTTAAATTATTTGTCTTTAGGTAGTTTATTTAGATTATACAATTGAGGCTACTGTTCCTTGGTTGTTTATTTTACTATTAACTGCCACTGTTTCACCTTTTGCCCCAGCCAAGTGATCTCTTCCCCCCAACACTTACTGAATTTCTAGTTCCCATTTGGTGCCGCACTGAGACACTTCAACTTGTTGAATTAGAGAACACTGTGTTTGTCAGGTGAACTTCCTTCTGAGAAGGCACTGAAATGGCCTAGCAAGAGTCAAGCAAGTTTTAAAGCTGTTGCAGATAAGGAGGTAGAAGAAATCTGTGTGTTGGAGTGACAGTTGCAGCAGATACTGATTAGATAGATTTAGGTTGTGAGAAAACACAGCACTCTGTACTGGGTCTTCAGCTTTCGTAATGGAGACCAGTCTTTTAATTTTCTCAGTCTGCTTCCTGACGTCTTCTAAAATAAGCTTTTTCTGATATCTGAACTGCTTCACTCCTTTCTTTCACCTTTGAAGCATTTTTGACACTGTCTGAAGTTCATCAGATAATTTGAAAGAAACACAGAGTCATGAAACACTCTTTCCTTTAAATCTTAAATGTATGGAAGTTGCAAGAGGTCCTGAAACTGACAGGGATATGAAATAGGTTAGCAAGAGAAATACTAGAATATGCTTATCCAATGAATTCACGCAACACAGGGAAACTTTCCTGATAGTACTGAGAATGAGATAATGGACCAAAAGAATATTCAAACAGTTAGGCGTGTAAAGCTGCCTTCAGCGAGTACTCTATCCTTTGATTTCATGAGTGCTTAAGTAGGTTCTTCTCACGGTCGTATCTTGGAAAAGGGATTAAATTGCTGGGGTTTGAGTTTTAACCTTTGGAACAATGTTCACTGAACACGAGGTGGCTTGGTGCTCAAGAAAACGCTTACAGCAAAGTCCTTGTTTTGTCCTACAGCACCCACCAAATAGCACCATACTAGATACTTGCTGCCATTTTATGGTGGTCTTAGTATTTTTTAACATATGTTTTGATGAATGTTGACTGAACGCAATGTTTATAGCTAACGAGTGTAATTGGTTCATTAGCTCTAAAATCGTATCTTAATCAGATCTGTTTTGCAGTGAGTTTATACAGTATGCAGTTTTACATGCTTAAATTTATTTCCATTTAAGCAGGTGTTTAATATACCTGTTGCTTGCATGGCAGCTGTGGAATAAAAGCAGTGTATGGTGTTAAGACTCTTCATTTTTTGTTGAGTTGTTAAGGTTTCGTTCTATTCAAATGCAGTGAGCTACAAGCCTGATGTTGTGAAGGGTTCATTGCACACCTCAGGTGGTGTGTGATACCGGTCTACCTAGTGACAAGCAGTGTGTAGGAAGCGTCCCGAAAGAAATTGTAGCTGTTGTCTTTCTGCCAAGAATTTTCCAAATGATGTTTCAGAGGGAATAGTCTTTCCTTTAAGAGTTCAGTACTGAGTACAACTGCACAAAGTGTGGGAAAAGAAAGATGAACTTTCCCTCCACTTATCAAAACAAAGTTCACAAGAGAAATGTGATAATGGGTGATACCTGACACTCTCAAGAACTGACTTTGGAAGATTTCAGGTTCGTAAATCTAAACATTTCAAAACACTGTGTTTATTTTATTTTCCCCTAGTCATGTTTCTAGTAACAGTTACTGCATGATTCCTAGACAATGGCATGTTTTAGAACTGTAGCAACAGTGAAGAGGAGCATGCAAGTGGAAGCACTTCAGGGAGTAAGTTAACTTTGAATCTGAAAACATTACACAAAAGACTCTATGATCCAGGACTTACAGCAAACTGGATGATGAAGAGAATCATAAATCTGTACTAACAGTAAAAGCAGGTTGTCTAAAGGGGAACCTCGGTGGTAGAGAATGTAGTTCTTTAAAACATTATCCATTTTAAATACAGTCTTGCAAAACTCACAGTTAAATTACAGTAACAGACTAACAATGTTCTCTTCTTGTGATAGGTTATCATTGAAGTGACAGAGATGTTGCACAATGCAAGCCTCCTTGTGGATGATATCGAAGATAACTCAAAGCTACGACGGGGCTTTCCAGTGGCACACAGTATCTATGGAATTCCATCTGTAATCAACTGTGCTAATTATGTTTATTTTCTTGGCTTAGAGAAGGTTTTAACGCTTGATCATCCAGATGCTGTTAAAGTTTTTACCCGTCAACTTCTGGAACTCCATAAAGGTCAAGGCTTGGATATTTACTGGAGGGATACTTACACCTGTCCTACGGAGGCTGAGTATAAAGCTATGGTACTGCAAAAGACAGGTGGTCTCTTCGGATTAGCTGTAGGCCTCATGCAGCTGTTCTCAGATTATAAAAAAGACTTAAAGCCTCTGCTTAACACACTTGGTCTCTTCTTCCAAATAAGAGATGACTATGCCAACTTGCACTCCAAAGAATATAGTGAGAACAAGAGTTTTTGTGAAGACTTAACTGAGGGCAAGTTCTCATTCCCAACCATTCATGCAATTTGGTCAAGACCTGAAAGTACTCAGGTGCAAAACATTTTACGTCAAAGGACGGAGAACATAGATATAAAAAAATACTGTGTACATTACCTTGAAAATGTTGGTTCCTTTGAGTACACTCGGAATACATTGAAAGAGCTTGAATCTGAAGCCTATAAACAAATTGAATCACTTGGGGGAAACCCTGAGCTTGTAGCACTAGTTCAACAGCTGAGCAAAATGTTCAAAGAAACTGAAGATTAAAAAATTAACTTCTGGGTGTGGAGTAAAACTCCTTTTAAAATTGGAAAACAACCAGATGGAAAGGTGTGATAATCAGTCTCATGTAAAACTTTCTCTTGTAGCTATGTTACAAAAATTACTGTTAAAAATAACTTGTCATTGAGTTTTGAAATATATACCCTGTTATCTCTGAAGCGTTAACTGTAACTGCTTACAGTTGGTTTTGTTAAAGCAGGTGTACTAAAACTAAAACAAGCTTTGAATCTGAATGTGATAGTCTTTACACAATCACAGACATTATTTCATACCTAAAACTCTCACGCCCCTAATCAGGCTATGATACGATTCTGGTTGAAATTCTGTATTAAATTAAATCAGGTTGACATGCGTGTATTGTGCATTTTAAACAATGCTCTTGTAAACCAAAATGTGTGTTAAAAAACAAAAGAAAATACTTACAACCACAATGCACATAAAATTGTTGTGTGATATTTCTAAGTTTGACCTGTGAAGATCAGGTGGATCAGTTTACCATGTCCTAGGGTGTATATCCTGTCCAGTTTCTGTGGATATTTTCAGGGGAAAGTGAATTATGAAGAATATTGTTTCATATGCAAATAAGACATGCTTACTCTGAAATTGTGACTTCATAAAGATTTTGAAGTACCTTAGAGAAAAGATTTCATCACATCAGCAACGTGTAAATTTGCTGCTGATTCCAGCTCTGGAGTGAGTAATTTTGCTCCCCTGGTTTTAGATTTTTAAATCGTCATTCTGTAACCAGAAACCTAAATCTATGCATTAGAGCTCATATATGTAACTGTAACTAGCAACATAATGAGCTGCTGTTAGAAATGGAAAAGGATTCACACCAGGTAACTTTAGGACACCATAATTGGTGCAGGTCTCTTTTATCTCTGCTTATAATTGAGGGGCTTCTCCAAGACTTTATTCATAATTCATACTTCATTCCTGTTCTGAATTGCTGTCTGGAGGCATGTTCTAGATCTTTCCAAAGAGACAAGAGCTGTAATTCTTTTGTTCAAACAAAGTACAGTATCTTGTTTTACAAGCTACAATACCACTTCAGTTTTGTTAATTGCTTAAATAGAGCTTTAAAATTATAGACATACCAAAATAGAACTGGGACTGAGAGCAAGATTTAGGGGTGGGGCTGATAAGTAACAAAGTTCTCTGCTCATATATATATATAAGTATAAATATATCTATATTAATATATAGAAAGAAAAAGGTTAATAAAATGTAAGCAGAGATGTTTGTTTTTTTCTTGGCTGGGCTGGCTTTAATCAGGTTCAGTTCCCTTAGTATTGACAGGTATATTAGGCTTTGCTTTGGGGTAGCAAGGTAATGGTTTGGATCAACGGTAGGACTGGTGCTATAAGCTGTGGTGCTAGCTCAAGCATACTCTGAAATGGACAGAGGTACTGGGCTTCTGATGGCTAAAGGATAGTTTTATGCAGGTGTTCATTTACTGTACCTGGAAAACAGGGAGAGCTATGATCTCAACCCACTGAGAAAATGAACTGAAGAAGGTTGCTGTAATATCTTCTCTGGGCAGCCTTAATATCCATCTGAAAGTGATCAAACATGACAAAATTGAGGATGACTGCTTTCAGTCAGAACTATTATGTAGTTATGGATGATAGCCTACCCCTTTTATCTGTGTGCTGAGGAGGAACCTTTGTCTGATTAGGCACAGAATAATATGCTTTTCACTGAATGGACCTGGTTGCCAGGACTGAATAGCTTAAAGTTGGTGAAAGGTGTCTTTAATGTTAATGAAAGAGAATTGTAATTCCTTTTCCATAACTTGCAGTGCTTAGTAAGCCTGTAAATTTTTAATGTGTTATGTGAAAATACTATCTGCAGCAAATTACATTTATTTTGTGCCATGTCTTGGGAGTTTCTAAGCACTGTTGCAGTTAATGTTGAATAGGGGAAAGCACTGAAAAGATTACTGTTGTCAGGAGAATCTCCTAGTCTTCCTGTGAAATGTATCCTTGTGCCTGTTAGGATATTGTAACTGCAACACAATGCAAAGTGCACTTAGTGCCATTTCATTTCTGTTCTGCTGCTGGATGTAAACAGTTTTGTGTAATCAAACTTTCATAATGAGGTAGCTTTTCTTACTTTTTGTATAAAGCTTTTCTACCATCTGAGATTTCTGCTATGTCATTGCTCCTTTGTTTCATTCTGGCAATTCACCCCAGTATTCTAATACTGTATCTTGTAGCATGTCCCTTCATTAGGAGTAGGTACACGGATGTTTTCCAGTTGCAGGCCATTTAAACCACAAATGGGTAAGAAGGGAGAAGTTGATCCAGCTTTCTTTTTCTCGGTTAGAAGAGACCATGCAGCTCTGTCTTACTCTTCTGCCTCCAAGGCGTTTGATGCCAGTATTCAAAGCATACCCTGAAGGTATATCTGAAAAGGCCCAGAAGTAAAGCATTGTTGCTCTTCACTTTGGTTAGGATAAACAGGATTTTGAGAGCTTTTCTTGATGTATTAAAGAGTTGGAAGAGGCTGGGCTATTTCCCCTTCATCTGTTAAGCTGGTAGAGCATCTTAAAGTACTAAATGTCAGTGTTAACAATGTCCGTTAGTCAAGGTAGATTTTGTGTTTGGTGCCATGAGTCTGTGCATTCTCATCAATATTCTCCAATGTTATCACTGCTACAGGCTCCTGAGGTTAAGCTGTGTTAGGAAGAACCCTTCTTTAAAGTAGCATGGGAGTTCTTGTGACTGCAGAATTAGTTAGTTGTGTAAGTGCCCCTCTCTGTTGCTATGCCTCCCACGAGACAGGGAGTAGGGATTTTTCCTGATCTTCCTAAGATATGCACTGTTGTAGAATGGAAATCTGAGTTGCAAGTGGAGATGCCCCGGGGAAACAAAGGGGATGCTGATTTCAATGTCAGTCCCTTTGAGCCAGAATTTTCCCCTTATCTTCTTAGCATTGCCAACAAGTTCTACTTTGATCAGGTTTTTCATGCATTTCTTGGTGGTTTAGTTCTTGCTGTTCACATTAAGAGAAATGCAAATACTCATCAGTCTAGAGCATTCCCCCCTACCTCAGTCTGTTTTCTGATTGTGTGCTTGCTTTGATGTAAATTAATGCTGTCACCTGTCTTAGAGTAGCCAGCTATTGGATGGGACATCTGGTTTTGATTTTTCAAAGGCTGATGTTTACCCCATCAATTATGATGAAAAATGCATCATTTCAAGACCTTTCTGAGGAGATAACTTTCTCCTTTTGAACTCAGGCTGTTCAGGTGCCCACTCAGAGCGACTTTTTATGTATCAGCCAGTTGTTAATACAACCTAAAAATGTTAATGGGAAAGAAACTGTTGTAATTTCTTTGTGCGTCTGCTTTTTTGTTAATTTTGCTAATCTGGCTGCGTGTGCTATGGAAATTTCCTATATGAATGGCTATTTTCTTCGGTTATTGTTAAAATGCTAGCAAGGTGTAAAAATGTGAGATTTGTGGGGTTTGTGAGGGGGTTTGTATTTCTCATGTAAAACTGGTTTGGACTTAAATACGCCTTTATCGCTGAATTGGGCCAGGCTTTTTTTCATGTGCAAGAGCCATATGGGCATCTGTTGTTCTTCTTTGTCTTGTCTTAATCATTTTACATTTCAGGTTTGGTATGTACTATGTTCTTTGTATTATTTGCTCAGCACTTCCACTGTAATTCTTCTTTCAGCTATATTTCTATTCTGCTGTCAATACCAAGCACACATAATACCATCAAACTTGTTTTTGATCCTGGACAAACAAAATAGTCTGGGTCTACTTTTGAAATGTTGAATCTATGCTCATCATTCGCCTTCACAGAAGTAATCCAAGATTAATCCAAGATTTTCTGCAATCTCAAAATGCCTGAAACTTTTTTTTCCAGGAAGCTAAAGCCTGTAGCATTTTGTATTACCATAAATTATTTTTGTCTCATGTAGCTTGAGCTATTTTCCTTGCCCTACCTGTTTGCTTTCAAGACCCATTTTGCTTTACTGGTAATGCCTGTTAGGTCTTTTTATGAATGAACTTAACTCACTAGCCCTGAGGGAGAGAAGTTAATTTTTGTCCAGGTTAATGAATTATCCCACTCAGCAAGAGCCTGATGAATGTCAGAGCTGGCAGGTGGACAAAGGCCAGGGAAAGAATTTGAGAGAATAAGAAAACCCGTTTTTGCCTCCTGAGGCTGCCTTGTGTAATTTCACCTTGTTTTACAGAATTTACTTGACTTTGTTAGGAAAGGCTTAAGTGTGTGTTTTGTTTCTCTGAGCTTCCCTTCTTGCTTTCCAAATAGACTGTGAGAGATACTTACGTTTAAAATTATTTATTCTGATAATTATTTATGTAACTTGCATATATCATCTAGAGATTTTGATTAAAAGTACAGATAAAACAGAGTACATTGTTTCATTACTGTGTTTTTCTTTCTCTTAATTTTTCTATTCTTGAAGTCAGGGAAATATAATCTGCCATGTGCCTGTTTGAGTTGATTGCTACCTCACATTAACATCCTTCCTGAATAACTTTTATCATAGCTGAGCATCCATGTTCAACTTTCTCTGCAGCACTTATTTTAAAATTACTTTAGAGGCACCTTGGGAGGTGTGGCTAGAAATAATCCATGATTCATTAACTCACTTAAAGCATATAATCTGCAAAACTTCTAATAAAGATGCAGGTTAAACCACATTAACCCTGATAGTGTTCCTCACTTGTGTACCCTATGGAACAAGTAAGTTCTCAATTAACCTGCTGAAAAGGTATTTACTGATCATCTCTGTTTAGTACAGCATAGAGAACCCTGGGAGATACACCAAGAAGGCCTAACGTGACACTTCCAGGGAAAGCACTACAGAACATGACATGAATTTGTGTAGAAGGCTAACTCTGAGGTGAAGGGAAATCATAGATAATTTTCTGCTTTTGAACTCCAGGAAAATGTTCTACTCATTGGTATATGAATTACATGCTGACAGTTAAGCAGCTGCATCATCTCTTGAGCACAGTGGGTCATTTTCACTCTCTTCATAATGTTTCAGTTGCTATTTCTAGAGCATGTAGTGTGAGTTACTTAATCACTCAGTAAAGTAATTACTGAAGTATGTAAAATGGCAAATGCATACCTTTTGTTTATGTATTTTGAAATACATGAAAACTGTCCTGTTCTCTTCCAATCTATGTTACTCTGCAGAGAACTTCTGTTGGCTGAGGGAGGCATAACCTTTCACTGACTGAAGTTATGAAAACCAGGCTGACACCAAGCCTGTGTGAACAGATCAGAGGGGGAAAAAAGGTTTGCGAGAAAAAAAAAGACAAAGTTCTTTAAAAGTAAAATTTCCTATAATTGCAGAGTTAGTCTATGAAGCATGGAACTAACTCCAACCATTTTTCTGTGGTTTTGGCTGAAGAACCTGTAGGTAACTGCTTTCTTTTTGGGGGTGGGATGGAATGTACAGGTCAAAGTAAAAGCCAGATGGAGGAACTGTCGTTGCTGTTCACAGAAATGTAAAAACTGTGCAATAAACCTAATCTCTTTATCTTGTACACCAACCAGCATGAATGTTCAATAAATTCAGAAGCTAAATCCATTTTTACCTAAGTGCTTAGAAAATGCTGAAGTGTAGTAATTTGAGGTAATGAGGTGAAAATGTAAAATTGGTCTAGTTGTTTGATTGGCATTGGGACTGTCCTGTTCCTTGTCAAGTACAGAGAACTATGGCTATTTGTTGATTACAACACTGAAACAAGAAGTGCAAAGAAATAGAAAGAATAAACAGTAAGTTATGCTATTCTCCTTATTTTAGAAATACTAAATACATAAATTTGACAACATGCATGTAGATTCTGAGAATGGACGGATTACATGTCAAATTAGGGATAAAATGGGCATCTGGGGTCAGAAAGATCACGAAAAGTATTTTCTTGTTTTCAGTGCCTTTCCTGTCAGGCAGCACACAAAGTGGAGCATGCTCTCAGCTTTGACCTTGGGAACAGTGGAGGAGTCAGAAAAGGAGAGCAAGAGGACTTACTGCTATCACTTGTACCACTATCCATGTAGCTTCAGCATGGTTTGAAACTGGAACAGATTGTTCCAAGAGTGCCCTCTGTGGGAGATGAGTGGGCTTAAGAACCCAGATGAGACAGCACCACCACCAAAGATGTGGAAGAAGGTCTAGGGTATCTATTTTTTTCCCCCGATGCTATTAGTTGGCCTGAAATAACACATTACCTATGGCAAAGGAGGACTGTGAGATAAAGGCACACATCTTCGCTGGATTGTCCCTTTGGGGAGCAGCTGCTTTATGCAAGACAGTAAAGTGTATCCTTAAAGACTGTTACTTGAAGATGCTAGCTATCAGCATGCTAAAGGATTATTATCCAGATTATTTTGATTGGAATGTACTAATGTTACCAAATACCCATACCTGGTTTCTGTAGTCAGTATCACAGACTCAGAGTAAAGAGTACTAGTGGTCCCTGCCAAAAGAACAGATAGATTTAATGTAGTGGAGGCATAGGACTGAAGAAGCTGCTTGATTATTTACTGTCATGATTGTTGTCTTTTTGGTGCCAACATTCAAATGATGTTGTTTTCATTAATCTGTTATGAGCCATTGAACTATGAAACACAAGAGATTAACAAATGTGAAAAACATCGATTAGGATACTTTGATTCTTATAGCCGCAGCTATTAGATCTTGCCATACCTATCTCTATCAAACTGAAGAGCTCCTACTAAATTTCTGTTCCTCACCAACTGGTGCTAGAACACAGTCAGGTCTTTCATTTTTTGCTGTTAATCTACGCGCAGTGAACACATCGATTTTTATTTTTTTCTTTTTCTTTCTTTTTT
>VWZT01005374.1:24298-80586 GCA_013397055.1 Pachycephala philippinensis
GCAGCTTTGCTCCCTCCTCACAGCCCACCGCAGTTCCCGGGGACGGGCGGGACACCCCGGCACGCGGGCGAGCGGCCTCCCGCTGCCTCCCTTCCCGGCACCGCCCCGCGGGCCCGGCTCGCCCAATCAGAGCGCTCCCCCTCTCGCCCCGAGTCATTCTGGGAGCTGTAGTCCAGGGCTGGCAAGGCCCAGCGGCTGGGCAGCCTNGAGCTGCGCCCCGCGGCCCCGCGCGTGTGGGGCCGGGGGCTGAGAGCAGCGCCAGAGGAGGCTGCTCCGGGAGCGGGGAGCGGGACGGGGTGTGCGAGCGCCAGCGGTAGCGCCGGGAGGGAGTCCGGTGTGCAGCAGGGCGGCAAAAGAGCATCTCAGCGTAGGGGCAGCGGCTTGCGCGTGTGTTAAGGGCGTTTCCCCTGTCCCCGCAGGTCTGGGAGCAGCCCGGACCCCAGCTATCCCGGGATGGCTGCCGGGGTGCCTCCCGATGCGCTGGGTCGGCGGGTCTCGTGTGGCACCGACTATGGGACTGTGCGCTATGTGGGCAGCGTGTCTCGTACAGCAGGTAAGCGCCACAAATGTATAATCTTCACATCTTATGGTTGTTCTCGAGGTTCTACTCGTGTTCTCCTTAATTAAATAACCCCAACATTGTCAAGTAGAAAGAGGCAATTTTCAATTTGATTTTTACTCGTTGTTTTGTGTAAATATGGCAACTTCCAATCTGTGTGAGTTGATGGGGTTTTGGGGTTTTTTTAAGAAGTCAGAGTTGTCAAAAGAAGTGTGAGACATACTTTACAGTCTTCCCTGATCTCTGTGCTAGTACAGTCAGAGGCAACAGCAGCAGGTCACCAGACCAGGTGCTCCTTTGATAACACACTGTATTGGGTTTGCGTGACAAGGTTCTGATAGTGGCAGGGGCTGCAGGGGTGGCGTCTGTGAGAAGCTGCCAGCAGCTTTCTCTGTGTCCAACAGAGCCAATGCCAGCCGGCTCCAGGATGGACCTGCCACTGGCCAAGGCTGAGCCCACCAGCAATGATAGTAACATCTCGGTGGAACCATCTTTAAGAAGGGGAAGGAAAAAAGACTCATTGCTCAGGAGTAACTTTGGCCAGAGAAGAGCTGAGTGAGAATATGTGAGAAGAACAGCCCTGCAGACACCAAGGTCAGTGAAGAAGGGGAAAGAGCTCCACACTCCAGAGAGGAGATTCCCCTGCAGACCTACTGAGACAGGCTGTTTCCTAGCAGCCCACGGGGATTAACAGGGGTGCAGAGATCCACGTGCAGCCCATGGAGGAGACACACAGGTGTGTGTCTGAAAGGAAGTGGTGACCCTGGGGGAAGCCCACACCAGAGCAGGCTCCTGGTGGGTCTTGTGACCCTGTGGGGGACTCATGCTGGAGCAGCATGCATTCCTGAAGGACTGCAACCCGTGAAAAAAGGGTTCCACACTGGAGCAGTTCTAAAGGAAGTATACAGTAGCCCTAGGGAGGACTTATGTTGGACAAGTCCATGGAGGTCTGTCTTCTATGGGAGGAATCCCACACTGGAGCCCAGGAACGACTCCTCTCTTTGAGGAGGAAGCAACAGAAATAAGGTGTGATGAACTGACTGTAACTCCCATTCTCCATCTCCCTGCACTGCTGGTGGGGAGGAGGTAGAGCCCAGGAAGGAGGGAGAGCTGGGGTGGGGGTATTTTTAAGATTTGTTTTACTTCTCATTATTCTACTCTGATTTTGATTGGTAATAAATTCAATTACTTTCCCCAAGTCAGTAATTAGTGAGTGATCTCTCCCTGTTCTAATCTCAACTCATGAGTCTTTTGTTATATTTTCTCTCCCCTGTCCAGTTGAGGAGGGGAGTGACAGAGTGGCTTTGGGTGACCTGATATCTAGCTGGGGTCAACCCACTATAGATATTCAAATTTATGGGAAGATTGCTGGTGCCTGGAAGAAGATTAGCCTTGCATACAGTTCTAGAAGAAGCAAGAAGGATAACCAGGAACTGTAGACTCATGAGCCTCACTTCAGTTTCTGGAAAGATCATGTAGCATGTTTCCTCGGAATCTATTTCCAAGCCTATGAAGGACAGGATAGTAGTTGGGAGTATTTGGTACTTGTAAATAAGTACAAGTTGTGCTTCACAAAGGTAATTACTTTCTATGATGATATGACTGTGAATGTGGATAAAGGCACAACAAGGGATGTAATATTCCTTGACTTTAATAAGTCTTTTAATAGTGTGTCCGTAAAGAATCTTATTTGGAAGCTGAAGAAATACAAGGTAGGTGAATGGACTGTTAAATGAATTGAAAGTTGTCAAGTGGAAAAGTAATTAATGACTTGATATCAGGTAATGAGTGAGTACTACAAAAGTAAATGCTGGGGTCTGTATTTTTTCACATATCCATCAGTGACTTGGGTGATGAACAGTGTTCACCCTCAGATGGCTGCTGTGATACGAGTTAGAATTGCAATCCAGATCAAGCTTTATGAACTTTAGGTTTGAATCCAAGAGAGTCAAGAAGGATAAATTTCCACAGATAGTATGTACCAGAAAGTACTAGCAACTCAGGGTCTGTTGTAAAGGACCTGGGAATTAGGTTGGATGCTGTTATGAATATGAGCCAACAGTCATCTCTTGTAACAAGCAAAGATACATGTTGTATAGGTTACCTTAGAGTGAAGTCATGACCATGGCCTGCAAGTTAAAGGAAGCTGTTACCCCCTCTGGGAGCAGGGATTCTTGGCAAGGTTACTCTTGGAGTAATGTATCTGGTGCGGGACCATTTCAGTTCAAGAGCAATGCAGAGGAACTTGAGAGGATCTCAAAGATCTCCTCTCCTGAAGAGCCTTGGAGGACTGCCAGGGTGGTTAAGGGCGTGGACCATACATGTGTTGTGAAGAGGTTGAGGGATCTGGGCTTGGTTAATGTGATGAAGAGAAAAAAAAGTGACATCCAATGGCTTCCTGCAGCTGTTTGACAGGTGGTTACAAAGACGGCAGAGCCTAGCTCTTCTTACTAGTACTAGATTATGTAATAAAGGACAATGGCCACAGCAGGAAAATCTTTTCCATTACAGAAGTAATGCAGCACTGGAATATGCTCACCAGATGTCTTGGAATCTTTCTCTTCTTGGAAATTTTCGAGGTCTGGCTAGGTAACAAGTTACCTGACTGACTGGTTTTAGTGCTGGTGATAATCCCCTGCTTCAAGAGAGAAGGTTAGGCTAGGTGAACTGCAGAGATTGTTTACAGCCGTGATTTCTATGTATATGATGCCCTAAATTTGAAAATGTATCTACCATTTTTTTCAGGAATCTGGCTGGGTGTGGAATGGGATGATCCTCAGAGGGGAAAGCATGATGGCAGCTATGAAGGAACACAGTATTTCAAGTGCAGGTGAGTTGATTCACTGCATTGGCATGTCATGTGTGGTGACGAGATGGTCATGGGAAAAGGCCCTTTGGCAATTTTTGGGGCAAACCCTTCTGTTATCAGTTGGCCAATATTAGAAAGATCATAATTATGATGCTCTGACTAGCTAATCCATAGAGGCTCTTGCATTGATATCAATCCAGTTATGGGTATTGGAATATAGTAAATACTTAGAAAATACAAGTCATGTTTTCAGAGGTATGCTATAAAATGAGACTTTTGGATGTTAATAATATTACTGTTAGTAGGTTTTAGATCTTCTACTTTAGTTAGGAAATCAATATTTCCTACTGATCTTCATTAGGTAATTCTGAACTGAAATATTGGTCCGTATTTAACCGTCTCAAATACAGTTTAGATTTGAATTTAAGATGACTTGCATGTATCTTGTTAAGGGAAAATACCCATTTCCTGTTAATGATTTGGGTTATATTTGTACCATTAAGGAATTGTTAAATACGTTCCCTGCATTTAGTACATGCAAAACAGTGCAGCTGTGTGGGGTTTTTAAGTATATGCATGCATTACTTCTGAGTGTAAAGATTCAAGCACTTAACATGTTTGAAACTGGATAATACAGGACTCTAGGGTGGATATTAACTGCAGCAAGTTGTTGATTTCTGCGTCAGGAGACATGCAGTAGCTAAAAGTTTCTAAGTTAAATAGTAACTGGATGAATTCATAGAAGAAAGTCATCAATAACTCTTAAATACTGCAGACTGCTAGCTCAGTAAGTTCCTGAGCATTGAAGTGCTGAAGGAGGAGGAACCAAATCTATTCTTTAGAAAAATAAGTAAAGAAGAAAACACCCACCTGTGAGGACTTTTTTCCCTTGTATCTAATAATAATAGAACAAGGCTTGAGCAGGCTAAACACACTAAATACAAGAAAAAATTCAACATTACTGGATTTTTTTGTTTCGGCTAAAGAATTGGAAATGATGGTTTTAGAGCAACCATGTCTTTTAAATTAATGTATTAGTGGAAGTTGCTTCCTAAATGCTTTGAGTTTAGTTGAAACAGTTTCCAAGTTGAAGCTATGTTCTGCTGTAGGAGAAAAAAAATAGAAATAATTGGCTGACCATTCCAAATCTCTCTGGACAGAAAAAGCAATTGAACATTTCATGAATGTTTTTCAGAATCTTGACTGTTTTACATTTGTGTGTATATGATATTTATATACATGTGTATAGACTCTTGGGTTTTTAGTGGCCCTTAGTGTGCTTCCAGGAGATGGGATCTCAGATAGTAATCTCAATTCTTGATGTAAGAATCCATGTTTTGAGTGAAGCTCAGTACCCATAACAAATGTAAATTATGTGGTCTTTAAACATGTTGTTCTTACAATACATGTTCTTTGTACTCTGCTTTTTTCCAGTCAGAAAAGGTCCTTCTGGAGTCTAAGAGAATACATAGTTCTCGCAGTCCACCATGACACACAGACATAACTTCCTGTGTTCAGACACATTTGTAGTGAAGATGTAGGCAAACTTAAGTAAAAAATAGTTACCTTATTTTAGCAAAAGAATGCTAAAAACCAAAACCCAGCAAAAGTCTCCCACAACTTACAACATCACCTCTTTACTACTACTGATTAGGAGGGAATAATATTTCTTTGTAGATGTATATACACGTTTTAAAAAAAAATTACATTTTTCCTCTTACGCCTTATCATGAGTACCCTTTGCCTACTTTGCTCACTCCTTGAATTCTGATAAGCAGAAGCAGCTGATCAAGTAGGTTGTACTGTAAACAAATGCAGTGAAAGAACATTTTAAAATTATTTTAAAGGCAATTTTGAAAATAACTGCTTTAAAAAATACACTCTTCAGAATGACATTTGAAAATAAGATCATAAGAGGAAAATAAAACTGATTTTGAGATTCTCATTACCAGAGAATCTTCTTTCTAGTCCTAACTTGGGACAGTAGGTCTGCTTACAGGTCTATGTGATCTCAATAGAAAGATATTTGAAAATATGACCTAAACTCTTATGTTTCATGGCAGTACATTTATCTGGGTCATATATTATGTGGTGATAATTGAACTTCTTAAGAATATGAATACCAAGGAACAAAACAGCCATATTTCAAATTACGCTGACACCATGAGCATGTTCATCAACCCTGTATCAGCTAGAAATGGCAATGCACAATCTAGTGGTGTTTTTGTGGGTTTTTCTTTTTCTGTGATAATAGGACCTTGTTTTTTAATAACCGAGGAGGCTACCATTTTAGCTGTCAGTTGCAGTAGTGTATAATGTAATGAAATTATACTCTACAGTCCTCCAAGAGAAATGAGGAGTAATCAAGCCTTAAAACAGTGTTAAAATTTGTATATAGCTTTTGAAACATGAGTATACTTTCCAATCGGTTCTTGTCCCGCAGACCCATTTACACACTTGTATGCATGTGCTCGCCTGGGAAATGTGAGTTACAAACATACCCTCCTCCCCTGGGAATGCCAGTGCCTTAGCCCCACACAATTCCTGTAGGATACGTGGGTGCTCCAGCTGCTGTATCCTTGTGCTGCTTCCTGCAGTCTGTTGATGCACCTGCTGGTACAGAGCACCTCCGAGGCCATACGAGCACGCTGAGATGTGGGGCACGTGTTGCTCCTCACGATGTCTGTCCTTGCTGGGCCCAAGCTCACCTCAGCATCTGACCAGGAGGCAGCTCTGTCAGGTGTAGGCAAGACCTTTAAGATCATAGGGTGACTTATGACAGCATCAAGACAGATTTTGACTGCTGCTCTGGTACCTCTTCTTTCTCCCCACAATTACAGATGTTCTATAACTGTTCTGTTCTCTTCAGGCTTCTTTTATGCTTTCTGTCAAGTGGAGTGTCCCCCCTGCCCCCATTAATCTGGCAGAAGGGTCATCTTCCTCATTAGCCCTCCTGTTCAGTCAGTTTTGGGTGTTCCATTCACACAAAGCATTTACACAGGCACTGCTATTTTAGCAGCTGGTTTTATCCCTGCTGTTGTGCTGGAGAAGATGTGTGGCTCCTCCAGCAGTAGGCGGACATACTTCCCTGCTTATGTCACAAGATAGGCATAACATTCTGGTGTTATCACAGCAATTACACACATTCAATCACACATTTAGGGTACTTTTAGTCATAGTTCTCTCCCTGCTAGAGAATATTGTGTTCTTCCCAGATCACTTTCCAGAGGAATCCTGATATTTCGATAGATCTTGTAGAAGTATTGAGCATATTGAATTGTAATCCCTTTTTGCAGGTTGGAGTTTCACAGCAGGCCAGAGAAATGAAGGAAAGTATAGTAAAGCTTGTTTCTGTGATGTTTTCGGCCTGCCAGAATTGCAGTTGCTGCCCAGATCTTTGTGACCTTTTTTCCCCGCTTTGTGTTATTAAGTTTTCTTCTGGTGGGTACTTGAACTTTTGTGTATTTGTATAGTCCTGAAATGCTGAGTCATCCACAGCATCAGATTTTTCTTCTTCAGTGAGTTTTGTAAGTTGTGTATAGACAGCAATTGTGACCAGTTGTATGTTATTGTTTTGAAATTTTATGTTCCTGCCCAAAAGATTCATAGAATTGTTTAGCTTGGGAAAGACCTTTAAGATCATCAAGTCCATCAGCTTAGCACCACCACCATGTTCACCATTAAACCGTGTCCTCAAGTGCCGTAACCACATGTTTTTTGAATGCTTCCAGGGATGATGACTCCACCACCTTCCTGGGCAGTCTGTTCCAATGCTTTATAACCCTTTCTGTGGAGAAAGTTTTCCTAATATCTTTCTAAACCTCTGCTGGTGCAACTTGAGGCAATTTCCTCTCATCCTGTCACATGTTGCCTGGAAGAAGAGACAAACCCCCACCTGGCTATAGCTTCCTTTCAGGCTGGTGTAGAGAGTGATAAAGTCCTGCCTGAGCCTCCTTTTCTCCAGGGTAAACATCCTCAGCTGCCTGAGCCATTCGTCATAGTACTTGTGCTCCAGACCCTTCACTTGTTTCGCTGCTCTTCTCTGGACTCGCTCCAGCACCTCAGTGTCCTTGCTGTAATGAGGAGCCCAGAACTGAACACAACATTCAAGGTGTGGCTTCACCTGTGCTGAGTGCGAGGGGGACAATCAGTGCCCTAGCTCTGCATGGGGCTGTTGTGATCCCAGTGCAGGGTGCAGCACTTTGCCTTGTTGAACCTCATTCAGTTGGTCTCGGCCCATCAATCCAGCTGTCCAGATCCCTCTGCAGAGCCTTCCTGCCCTCCAGCAGGTCAACATTCCCTCCCCGCTTGGTGTCATCTGTGAACTTGCTGAGGGTGCACTCGATCCCCTTGTCCAAGTCATTGATGAAGACGTTAAACAGAACTGGCCCCAACATTGAGCCTTGGGGAGCTCCACTGGTGACGAGCCACCAGCTGGATGTGGCTCCATTCACCACCACTCTCTGGGCACAGCCATCCAGCCAGTCTTTTACTCAGCAAAGAGTACACCCATCCACACACACCACAGGAAGCCACTTTTTCCAGGAGAATGCTGTGGGAAAAAGAGTTTAAGCTTTACTAAAATCTAGGTAGACAACATCCACAGCTGTATCTTCATCCATTAAGCAGGCCCCCTGGTCACAGAGTAGGTCAGGTTGTTCAAGCAGGATCTGCCTTTCATAAAATCATGGTGGCTAGGCCTGATCCCTTAGTTGTCCTATACGTGTTGCATGATGACATTCAAGATGATCTGTTCTGTGGAAGATTTGTTTATATTAAATTAGGCTATTTTTTCTTCAAGGATGACAGATTCACATCCAGGAATATCTACCTATAGCACAAACTCTTCAAATACAGGAGAAATACCAGTATCATTTTAGTGTCCATGAAAAAAAAGTGATTTCCGTTTTGCAAAGGGAGAACGCATTCCTAAGTTTCCTGAGAAGGCTTCAGTTAAGAAGTTTTGTCCATCAGAAACTGATGTTCTTTGCTGCCAGTAGAACTGTGTTGAAACAAAAGGTTGTCCCTAACCACTGCTCTAACATGTCCTGTGCACCAGCAGAACCTTAAGATGGCATCTAAAACTGCAGATGTCCTTCTTTCCTTGTTTTGTGAAAGCTCAGAGTCAAGTTTCATGTCTGTTTAACTAAGGTAAACTTTCAAG
This sequence comes from Pachycephala philippinensis, assembly GCA_013397055.1. Taxonomy (NCBI): domain Eukaryota; kingdom Metazoa; phylum Chordata; class Aves; order Passeriformes; genus Pachycephala; species Pachycephala philippinensis. Next base: position 32,831 of record VWZT01005374.1, read on the forward strand.
AACTTGAAGTACTTGCTCATGTTTGCAAAGCTGCTTCTGTTCAGTCATGGCAGGTTAGTATTAGGTGTCATTTATAAGCATTGTTAGGTGCCATGGCCTGTTCTAAAACTCGAAGGATTTTCTTTACTGCAGTGTGTAGATTCTTCTAATAGAAGTTTTGTCTGTTGAACACCTTCCCCTAGAAGGAAGAGATCCGTTCAGGGCCTATGTAGAAAAGACCTGCATGGATTCAAACAACTCCATTTTATGACACCATATGAGCCTTGTAGTGCATTTTCTCCAGTCGTGATGATAATTGCCTGGAGTTGATCATTGCAAACAGACGGTACTGGGCAAAGAAGCCCTTTGATCCATGTTTACTGCCAAGGCTGATAAAGCTGACATCTCTCTCCATGGCTCAGAAGCTTCTGCAGTCAGACAGCTCAAGTGTGTAACTGTTATGATTTATGTACTCCTGCATTATTCTTCAGTACTGAGAAGTGTGTGTGTGTGTGTGATATTTCCCTAGCATATGAAGAGCCATCGTGTACCTGTAATGATGAGCAGTGCCATGACTTTGTTTTACATTAGCAAAGAATGATGCCAAATTTCCTCCTTATTCAGTGGAAGCTGACAGCTAATCTAAATTTTAATGAATATCCTAGAAGTGCCCTGGGCATGCCAGCAGACGGTTTGTATGCTTCAGGCTATTGAATCATGAATAGGAAGTGTCCTACAGGATGACTTCTGAGATTGGGGTCAACATCTCTATTCCAAAAGTCAGTGGGAAATGTCAGTATTAACTAGAGCCAGCCTCTTGCCAGAGCCCCACTTGCACATATTCCACATTTTCTGCTTTTAACACTTTATTTCCATACAGTGTTTTGTTCTGGCTGCAAGACAATTCCATACATGAGAACAAAACCCTTGTTCTCAGACTTCTGAGTGTTCTGCTTAAGTCAGGTTGATTAGTAATCCATAGGTTCTTCCATCTCATGATATGCATGCTGGATGACTCTTTGGATTAGGATTTATCTGTTTAGATCCCATTTATGGAAACTGGTGGCTAATAGGTGTGATTTTGCATTAGTCCAGGTGCCGTACATTATTTGTTTGATATGTACATACAGCTTGTGCAGTTCATATGCCCTAGTGTGAAATTTAATACAGGCTGTGTGTTTTAGGGAAAATGAGTTACAGTGACCTCTCTCCTTGAATACACAATAATTTTGCCTGAAAATAGGTTCCTATTGCACTTTCTTTTCCTGTCCTTTGTGACAGTTCCTGAAAAAGTAGATCAAATAAATAGACTGGAACTGAAAAAGAAGCTTAGGCTGTGGAATTGATTTAAATATACATTAGGTAACTCATAACAGCATGCAGAGTAATGGGAAATGATAGCAACAGGAGGGAGAAAACCTATGATCTTGTGATCAAGACAAAAAGAGAAGGGTCTTGAGAGATAAATACACTGAAGTTTTCCTGTAGCTTTAAATGACAAGGGGCAAGGTAGCTAGGTTCCTCTATTTTTTTTTTTCCCCTAAGGAAAGAACTGTCTCCTGCACAGAAAATGAGGAAGGAGATGCCAACAGAAGTGGTGACCTGAGAGGACAGAAATGGGCTTAGGAATGGATATGGCGATGGAGAGACCCAAAGATCTTGGCTATGCCAGGGATAAATGGCATGACAGAAGGGATGGAGAGGGGAGGTTCTAGATTAGCTGTGGTGAGAGGGTTCAGGAGAGCAGAACTACTGAGTACAGAGGGACGGTGATGACAAAATGGGGAGATTCAAGGTGATAGGAAATTGGACAGTTGTTGTCAGAATAAACTTACAGCAGGACCTAGTGTGAATTACAGATAGACAGGAGTACAAGGATTTTTTTCCGGAGCCCCAAGCAGAATCCTGTACTATCTGCCATCTAGGAAGCTGTTTGACTTAATTAAATGCAGAAGTGATACATTTGCAGGCAAGAGATGTTTTAGTTCAGGTCGTAAAAAGGCAATTTACTGTTTTAAGAAGTGGCATTAAGAAAGAATCACATCATTTTTACGTTTGAGGAAGTTCAATATTTAAATCAGTCAAGTGCTTGCAAGCTATGAAGAATTTCAAAGGAATGGAAGAAAATACCAGATTAAAAATGTATTGAAAATGCTTATCAAACATGAAAAGTACATACCAGATTTACATTCTTTAAGAGTTTACCTTTCTGCTTCTTTTGTAATCATTGCACTCTAAACTTAGTCATTACAAAACTAGACTGAAAATATTTTGAAAGTAAATAATATCTGGTTTCTACCTAGGTCCTCCTTTAGGATATGAGAGTAGAAACATTAATGAACAAAACTGGCACAGGAAATTTCCAGCGCTGATTTTTTAACAAAAATGAGAATGTATGGTGCCCAAGCTATTCCATCTACTTGTAATAGGTCCATAGGATTCAGGGCCTTTGGTTACTGCTTTTTTCTATGAGAATTTTGAACTTTGTAGCATTGGTGGTTTATATTATGGTTTGCTAATTAGCTACTTGATGCTTACATAATATTTTGAGAAGTTTTATTTACATAAGTGGTATCTTCCTCCTGGGTACTTTCCTATCAAAGCCTGCCATCTTCTCAGCTTGATGGCAGACAGGAAATCATAGCTTGCAACTTTCTGACTGCTGTTTTCTGGCTGATGCTCCTACCAGATCCTCATCTGCTCTGTGATACCAGTCCTGTAACTTGTCTCTGCTAGTTCTTCTTGGATACTGTGTTTCCTTGCTAACTTTGATAAAAAATGTCAAAGCAATTGTATGGCAAGAAACTGTCATGCAACAAAGTTTTTTCAGTGCTCAAGAAAAAGCAAGAAACTTCATAGGACTGTGTTGAACATACATTATTAGTTGGATATTTCTGTTGGATGTTCAAAATTGTTACCAAGGTGCTCTCAGGATTTTTGATAGTTTGAGTTTGTGTAAGAGTTTCGAGTGCTACAATTTGTATGTTGTGCCATTTGTGTGAATGGAAGGACAAGGTTACTTTCTCTTAGAATTACAAGTGAATTATGCAAGTCAAATACAATGTAGCAATCACTACTCTGAGTATTCCTTAGGCTTTGGTAAGACTCTAGGCACATTTATTGTATGATTTAGGTAACTTTGTGTCTATCCATAGGTAGAAACTCCTTTTTCTGGAGAACCTGAGTTCATAATGAGTTTGGAAATAACAGAGCAGTTATTTTTAATAATGGCACTGACATTGTAATTTTGATGTGTAATCAAAAATACAGTCTGGAGAGCTTGCACTCCAGTTCTCTTGGTATCTCACAATGTGAAATTGTATCAAGTACTATCAAAGATACTTTGAAAGTCTTACCTGGCTTGCTGCGAACAGTGATGTTTACAATTAGCCTGTAGAATTGCCTTTTGACTGCTTTGGTTCTCAATATTTTTTTTTAAATAGTAATTAATTAGCCACTGTTATAGTAACTTTTTATGTTTCAACTTCTCCTGGCTGCTCTATTCTAGGCATCCTAAAGGAGGATCGTTCATCCGGCCAAACAAGGCAAATTTTGGAGTAGATTTTCTTACTGCAGTAAAGGATCGGTATGGATTGAGTGATCAGCAAGATGTTCAGTATGGGACAGGGAATGCAGTGGTATTTGGAACGAAGACTGTGGAATTTGTTGGCATGGATTCTGTTGCAGAACAGCAAAGGCAAGTGTAATATACGAAAATCTAAGATACATTATCAGTGATTGATTAGTCAAGTAGTATTTCAACTGTAAGGAAGTGACTGCCATGCATATAAAATTATTATGTGTCTAAAAGAAAGCCAGACTGCACTATGGTGGAAGAGACAAGAAATCTTCCAATTGTGGCTTCATACTTCACATGTTTTACAAATAGGAACTGGGATTATGTCATGTTTGAGTGCTCACAATCCTCATTCCGATTTCATAAAGTAGCAGGTGATGATATCCGGTGAGAAATGAAAGATAAATTATCATGATGTTGGCAGTCATCATACACATGCATGCTCTTTTTAAAATAGATGTATTTTAATGTTTTTTTAATATTGTACAATACTTTTTAGTTTTTGCTTACTCATATCACTAATGACTTTGTAACCAAGAGAGGGAAGGCAGAAAGTCACTGAACTGCTAGTGAAGAAGTTTTTCAACCAGCTCATGTCATGTTCATGTACCTGGAGGGGTAAGAAAGGAAGTAACTTAATGATGTGTAATAAATTGCAGTTCTAATGGCCTCCAGCAGTAGAGATGTATTAGTTCAGTAGGTGGCAGTCTCCTTCTGAGCTGATATTCCACAACTATTCTCCTTGTCTCCCAGAACATACTAAGCAGTCAAAAATACTTCCAGTAAGTGATACAAAGAATGCCCAAATAACTCTGAACCTCTTGCAAAAAGTGTTGCAAGAAACCGTTTTAACTTGGAACCTCTAATTAAATTCCAGTGAAGCTATATTTAATCTGTTTTATCACTCTTTATTTCGGTTGGATGAGGGGTTTTTTGGGGGATGTAGGAACTGTGGTTCAACCAGACTTATTTTGTAGTAGTGATGTAAAGGCAAAAAATAGAGACATGTCTGTTTTTGAGTGCGAATGACACTGCAGTGTAGTAATCTGCACATTGCTAATTCTGAAGGAGAGATATACATGAAAATGTTGTTATGTAGTTGTAACAACCAGGCATTTATGTAACATACCTATTTCTGTTTGAAGATTACTTAACAGAATGTTCTTTCTCGTGTAGACAACTGAACAAACTGGTGGATATCTCAGTGCGTGAGTGTGCAGTGAGCCATGCTGGTCAGGAAGAGGAAATCAGCAGAACGTGTGCCAGTATCCTTTTTTGCTATATTGCATGATACCACAAATAAAGTACATACTTTAGCATTCCAAGTGTTCACTTCAATGAATGATACTTGTATCGTTTTATCTAAAAAAAAAAAAAAACAAAAAACCCTGAAGTTTATATTTAGAAGTTTAATGCAATGTTAAAAAGTTAAAAAGCCAGGCGGCTACAATTTTTGAGAGGAAATGCAAATTGTGGATAAAAATAGAAGTATAGTCATAGGTTGCTACTGTGACTGCAGTTTCAGAAGGCTCTAGCAATGGGTTTTTTTAAAAATTCCCTAGAATAGATAACTGTGTAGAAGTCAAACTGATACATTCTGTAGACTCCAAAGGTTTCCAATATGTAACAAATAATGTGTTTAGTACACTGCATGTATTGGCAAGGTTACAAAACTACAAAGCAGTTTTTATTTGTTAATTTATAAGGACTTGTAAGAGTTCCTGTCAGTATAGAAATTAATCCATTTGAGGATTTGTATAGTTAAGCTCTTTCATAAAACTATAAGCCATTTCCATATCACAAATGAAAATAAAATTTGCTGTAACTGAGCAGTAACATCCCTTAGTGTAATCTATTTCTTTTTGATTCAAAACCAAACCCTGATTCTAATTCTGAAAAAATGAAATTCAGTTTTGAGATAAGTTTCTTTTTCTTAACAAGAAATTTCAGATATGAGGCATATAAACCTGTCAAAAAATCTGATATCATCTTGGGAGACAGTAATAGCTATTGCTTCTCAAGTTCAAAATCTGGAAACACTTAATGTCAGGTATAAATATTCATATTTGGGTTTCTCTTCCTTTGGGGTAGGGACAAAACGCAAGAGGCTCAGGGTTCAGCTTTCTAAATGTAACTGGATACAAGAAGACTCATTCTGATGGGAGCTAAGTTTTTAAATACTTTTTTTGGTTTTTTGAATCTTGTACTTAAGCAACTCCTGTGTGGGCTATATTTTTCAGACATCTGTATTCAAGAAAATACTAGAACCCTAGGAGTTCAGCTTCTGTGTAACACTCCGTTCTGGAGAACATTTTCTTCCAAGTTTTAAGACTTTATCTTTGTGTTTTATTTTTGTTGATTCATTCTGACTGCTCAGGCGGGTCTGTATTTAGGAACCCACTTTTGTTTAACCAACCGTGTCTTGACACTAAATTATCCATAATGTTTTAACCGAACCTTAATTGTCCCAAAACCTAGTCTATTTCTGTCCTAAAATGATGATGATAAGAAACTGATAAGATCATGGTGACAGATCTAGGGGAAAATCTCTTGTACAATGATGACATTGGAAAAGGAAAGAGGATGTTGTTAAAAAAAACTCCAATTCTATAGAAACAAGAAAATTCACAAAAAAAATTTCAAAATAAAGAACATTTCTAGTACACACCTATATACTGTAACTGGCACATGCCATAATAATTTTCTGGTGTGAAATAACCCAATGGATTAGGTAGCAGCCTAAATCACCAGTTTTTTAATTTATTCTTATTGTTAATGTGACAAAAGTATATTTTAAAACAGTTGTAGGTGTTCCATTTTCTTCAATATTTAGCACTGAACAGCTGTTTTCAACCTGGGTGCTATTTGTAAATCTATCTTTGCCTAGAGCATATCATGATTTATTGTTATCAGTGTGCATGAGAATACAGAGGATTTATTTTAATTCACCCAGAATAATTTTTTCAGTTTTTCATTGTTGAGAAGTGTACTCTAGACTGAAGGGTTTTCAGAAGTTGTGAAAAAAATGGAAAACAAAATTAGATTGATGCTGGAATCTGATGCTTACAACTACAAATTGACATAGTCTGAATCAGTTTTTTATTGTTTTGACCTTCTGTTTGCTTTAAAAAATAAAGAAGGTAAATCTGTTACTGATTTTCTTTTTGTGCATGGAATGTTGGAAGAAGAATAAAAGTGATTAACCATCCACCAGCTCTCTATGTGGAAATTTTACCCATAAGTATGTAACTATAAACTACACTGACAGATTTTTATGAGAATATGCAGGTAGATTAGGCCTTAGGAAAGAATAAAAACTTCTCTTTAGGGGTGAATAATGAAAATTGATTTGAAGACTGCAGATCTGAGAATTTTTATCTTTTCTTCTTTGTAGTGATACTTAACTATTGAGAGTGGATTTTACATTATTTTGTTTTACTGGGGTCTGGATAGTCATGTAGGCTCTTCATTTTCAGTCAGCACTAAGGAGTTTAAGCCCAAGCTCTGGCTTTGTTTCATTTAATATTAATGAAAATCATTCTTTTCATGTTCAATGCTTAGTGAAAGAGACAGAGGCCACAGATTAATAAATATGCATTCTTGAATAAATATGCATTCTTGAAGCAGGAAAGTAAATTAGGAAAGAGTATGTTTGAATATAACTAGAAATACATTTTATTATATTTTAAAATATGTGACATCTTGGCAGTGATTTTAATTTTTGGGGGGTGTAAATTTTTTTTCTTTAATATGTAATTCCAAACTAATGACTTAAATAAATGTGATTATTCATCATGCAAATAATTTTTCTTTTTACACAGTGAAAACAAAATGAGATTTCCATCTACATCAACTTTTATATCCAGTGGATTTTCAAACTTGAAGATTCTGGCACTTAATCAAACTGAAATAACATGGACAGAGGTAATAACCTTTCCTGATTTTTTTTAAAATTTAATATCATGAAGTTTCTGAGGCAAGGAAAGCACAATAAACATTTGTGCACTGTATTGTACTGAAATCAAATCATCCTTAGAAAAGGTGCTGTGGGGTAACTGTATTAGTTGCATATAAACTAATGTACTTCCTACATAATGAAGGAAGTAATATTGGCATAGGAGTCTAATAAGAAACATTTTACTTCATCTACATCTGTAAATTGCTAAATCAAAATAAAGCAGTTGGAGTATTAAATAGCTTTGTGTCCCAAAGTTTGTCCAAGTGAAAACTTTTTGGTTCCTTGTAGCTGTCCAAGGTTTACCTGTACTTTTATGTATGCAGTAGAACAAATGCAAATAGAAAATACTTCCTTATGATGAGAAATTCTTGTTTTGGCATCAGCAGGAGACTGGATTAGTATCTTTGACCGTACTGATGTTTCTTGAACTACAGGATGCCTGGTTATTAGCAGCACAGAGCAGAGGAAAAACAAAGCTCTGACTTGTTTCAGGCACTAAAACATGCACACATTTAAATTACTCTCTCCTGGTATGACATCTTATTAGCAATGCAGTCCTATTGTCAACTATATTTAGCAGTGGGCCTTTTTTCAGAGATGGGGCTTAGGAAGTGCATCTCAGCAGTGTCACGTTACTTATAATGGCTTCTAAATTCCAGACTATTATTTGGATTTCTCAGGGTCAGATTTTATAGTACTGCATTGTAAAAGTGCATGACTTTTCAGATTTTGGCTGCCAGCTGCTATCCGGTAAAAGAGCACTTAACAAAACTGGGGCCTGAGTAGAAAGAAGCTTCTTCATTCTCTTGTCTTGCAGCAGGGCTAGAGGAAGGTCACTGCTGTGTTTTTGTTTAGTGTCCATTCACCGTGCTCTTAAAACTGCCTGTGGGATTTATGGCAGGACAGTTGATAATCCTTCCATAGTAGCAGCAATATGAATGGTGAAGGGAATGGAAGAATTAAGTGGCTACAAACACTTTAAATGTCATCTAGTGCTCATCAGAGTAAGTCTGTGCATTGTGATGTTTAAAATGTTGGCACCTGCCAGCAGCTGGCCTCCATCCCTCCATGGGATGACCGAAAGGCTGGTGGGAGCCACAGCTGCAGGCAGATTAGAGTTCTCCAGGGGTAACTAAATTGCAGTGAGAAAGCCCCAGCTTAGTCAGAGCAATTTAAAATGATGCAGCTTTTGCATTTGCTTGTGAAACTCTGCTTTAGCTGATGATTCGTCATTGGCCATAAAGACATCTTTGGTTCCAAAATCTGTTCTATAAATTTGTTCCAATTCATTTCCTGTAAGTTAGGAGACATAAGCCTGTGCTTGAAAGTGGTGTTCCCAGCCAAACAAAAGGGGAAAAAGAAAGGGATGTACCTGACATTAGTACTCTCTGAACAAACCACTTGAAAATGTCACTGCTTAAGCTCTGAGGGGAGTTACTTGAAAAGTCAACTTTTAAATAGAAAATAATAATGAATATAATCCAAGCAAGTAAGAAATACACTGAATGTCAATGGAAATATAAGCAAAAGTCTTAGGAATGTTTCAATTAAAATTAGAACAATTTAATGGTGAACAGCATTTCAAAATTACTTGCTGTTACATGTAAGAATATATGGCATTAGGATAGTTATGCTTGGATTTTTTTTAAATTTCTTCCTCTGTTTTGAAGTATTTTTCACAGGAGAGGGTCATGCTTAACTGTTATGTACTAATACAAAGCTCCACATTCACGTGCCTTGAGCATGAGTTTTCAAAAATAATTATTTCATTGGTATGTTATTTGCATATATCTAAATACTTCTGAGATTATTAGTATATCAGTAAAATAGCTTATTACTGTATAATTGTTGATTGATTGTTCAAAACATAACATATAATTTTCAAACGGGAAAAATGTCCTGTAAAATAACTTAAAGTTAGCAGCCATTGACTTAGAAATTGAATTAATGCATTTGCATGTAATGAATTCATATTTATGGCTCCAAACCCTTGTCTTATTCAGCATTTAAATCATAATGTTATATTTGTCATTCTGTTTTCAAACTAAGGTTTTATATTTATAGTATAATCTACTATTATACAGGGTAAAAGAAAAATCTGGGTTAGAACAGAAGTGCAGGATCATGCTTCTGACACTAGCAAGTAGCAGCAGGTAGTTGGGAAAAATTCTAGGCAAAGGGTAAGCACATGGTAAGAGCTTCTTAGAAAGTAATCTGGAATTGTGTGGCTTTGTGAGCTCGAGAGTATATACCTCTATTTAATTAATATTTGTGGATTTTTTGTTTCATGACTTATCTAATTGTATTAAGAACCCATTTGAAAATTGGGTTGAAAAATGAAAATATATCATTTAACATCAATTTAACCTTTCTTGGGTTCTGATAATGCTGCCTGATAATTTCATTTAGTAAGTCCCAATGTTTTCTATGACAGTAACTGAGAACAGCTATTCTCTGTTTCATGGCTTTAATTCTTGTTTAGCTTCTTTGTGCCTTTCCCAATTATATTATTTGCTTCCTGGGATAAACAGACTAAAAATACAGGAACATAATGGACTTACATGGTGACAATTGTTTCTTGTTCTCATCTTTATTTCTTTTGCAATGGCTCTTGCATTTCCATTCTGGTTTTGAGTGTCAGTGGCCACTCCTCTGGCTGTTTTTTGCCTCCCCATCAGCTATCCACAATGAGGCCCCAGTCTTTCCTGAGGGTTGATTCAGTGCCAGATCTGTGAACTTTTGTTTCTGTGGAGGCTGTTTTAAGCAGTAGCTGAAAATTTGGCAATTTGAGTTTCTTAGAATTGTGCTGTGACCTATCATTAGGCAATTTTCTAGTCATTTGGTCAGCCTATTGAAAAGTCTTCAGATACTTCAGTTTTGTGCAGTTTTTCCATTCCATCCATCCATCCATCCCAATGCAGGGCTGTTGTGGGGGAATCTCTGTTACGGAACATGCACCTCCTTTCTCTTGACTCCACAGGTTTCTTGTCTTGCTTCTTCATCACCAATGGATAACTATTTTGGTCTGTCTTGTTGACATGGGGAAACACTATCAGATTAAAGAGATGAAATATTGGTGTTTCCTGTTCTTGCTTTGGAACAGGAAAAGCTGTGACATCTGGATTTGCATGTCTTTGTTGTTACAGATATGGCAGCAGGTTGATGTTTCATATTTTTGGGTGTGAAGCAGTTGAGCTCCAAATCCTAGGCTGCCTCTTGAGGAGATCTCAGAGTTTACCCTTGGCGTGGTGTCTGTTATGAGTCAGTTATGTAGACATGCAGCTGGATGGATTCGTGCAGCCGTAACAGAGAGAATGGTGCCGAGGAGAGGGGATGTTTATGGGAGAAGGGGTCAGCTCTGCACAAAACCAATTGAATTGGACTGTCCAAATCTCTGAACTCCACTGCTTGTGGCCTTTGTAACCTCCTGAAAAACAAGCTTTAGGTGACTGTGCTGTGCATCTGTCTGTCTGTGTTCTTGCATCTCAAAAGCTTTGAATCCCCTAGTCAGTTACAATCACGTTTTGGAAAGAGTTGGGGGCTTAAAAATAACTTACTATCTACTAATTCCCTTAAAACAGGAATGTAGATGGATGAAAGAGCCCCTGTAAGTTTCGCAACCAAAGAAGGAGTAGCAGGATGAGCTCACACTTAATTTGACTCTGGAGAATACACACCAGAAAAAAACCCCAGTGAAAAGAATAATGTGCCACTCGCAGGCACAAATTTGTACAAAAGCAATCAGTTCCAGTGCTTATGGAACTCCGTGTGCTAAAACTGCACAATTTTTCACAATTGCATACAGAACTATTTTATGCCAGCATTTTATATTGTGTTGTAATAAGGGTTTATTTTTTAAAGTTTCATTACCTCCTGTAAATGTTGGCAAAGAAAAAAACCTGTGTAAAGTAAAATAATATATTTTATGCAATTTCAGGGCATAAGATGGAAAACGAAAGTTTCTTTGTTCAATTTGTAGCCACTTTTGAATTAATTTATTTTCTTTAGAGAACTTGAAAACTTCAGGTTATGTTGAATTAATGCAATTCTTGGTTTTTAGTGGGTTTATGGGCCGGCACAGTCCCATGACAGAGAAGGCTCCAATCTCTGATAAATTAAGATATTAAAAAATAATCTGTCAGACCTGATGAGATGTGTTAGCTGGTTCTGGAACTCCTGCACATATATAGAGTTTGTACAGCCATTTCCTCACCTCATCATAGGGAAAACCTGGTCACTCCAAGTCACTGAATAAATTAACTCAGTTTCCAGGTCACACAGTCTCAGCTGCGAGGGTGGCCTCAAGCCTGGGACTGTAAGTCCTGGAACTGCAGAACCCCTTTGATGTCATCTGTGCTGGTAGAGCCAGGCACAGGAGAGCCATCTGGAAGAAAGGGAAGACTAAGAAATCTTTAATAATTGTTCCTCTGGTTTTGGGAGCTACAGCTTGTTCTGAACACGTTCAGAGCAAATTTGCATGTCATACAATTTCTGAAATATTTTTTCCCATCTTTTGTTATATTAAATAAAGTTTTGCTCTTAGGTTCTTCTTTGTGCTCAAGGATGGCCAGTACTTGAAGAGTTGTACCTTTCTTCTAATAATATTACAGTTTTGGAAAGGTGAGTAACATAAGTCAGTCAGTTGTTAGCCACTGAGGTACCATGAAGTTTCATAGTACATAAAGTTACAATCCTGTAACGTTTACATCACCATGACAATAATTGATGCAAACTTCATGTCATGTACTTCAGAACATTTGTAAATGTGCACAATTGTGTGCATGCAATTATATACTTAGGAAAACAGTGTTTTCATTGGCCAATAACTTTAAATAATCTGTGTTTGTTTTTTTTCCCCAATGTATCAGGCCTGATGCTGTCCTGCGGACCCTGAAGTTGTTAGACCTTTCAGACAACCAGTTACTGGATGGAAATCAGCTGCATCTAATAGCACAGCTCCCCAGGTAGCTGTAAACAAATTTGCTGGAAATTCTTTGTCCTGGATATTCATCTCCATAGTCCTTGTTGGCTGAAATACGATAGTATTGATGTTGCATGAAAGATTCATGAGATCTTGAAGCAGAGGCATTTTGCCCTCTTGAGGAGAGTAACTGCATTATTTAGTTGAGCTATTTTAATATAATCCTACTTTTGTTGTACAATAACACATTCTTAAGCTGTGTGTTATTAGGTTTTCATTATACACTTATGAAATGAATGTGATTTACCACATTTTGCTAATTTACGGCATTATCATCTTCCACTATGCACCAAAATAGCAGCCATGATTTTCAATAGCCACAAGCTATTTAAAAAAAATCATTTGGAAAATCACACATTTTAAATCCAGGAGTCATTCTGAAAGCTTGAAATTGTTCCACCTACTCGCTGAAAATTTTATTCCCTGAACACTGCTGAAGTCTGGGTACTGTCTCTGAGCCTGCTTTTCATGTGTCAGTGATGCTGCACCACATCAAAAGTTGCAGATCTTTATTAAGAAAAGAAAAAAAATTAGGTTGTATTTCTTTGCAAAAAACTTCCTGTGCTACATACAGTGATCATTGTATCTATTAAATTTCAGATTAGAACAGCTAATACTTAGAAACACTGGGATATCTTCTATACACTTTCCTGATGCTGGATTTGGTATGTAAAAGAAGTAATTTATTTATAGTTTTAAAATTCTGTTTATTTAAAGTTTTCACTGTTTGCTTGTTACTCTTTTCCTAGGATGCAAGACTAAAATGTTTCCTTCACTAAAACGCCTTGCAATAAATGACAATAAAATATCACAGGTAGGTTAGATTGTGATGGTTTCACATTTTGTAAATAAACATATCTTTGTTTAAGAGTAACTTGAAGTTTGCTTTTTAAAATTTTCTTTGATTGTATGTGTAAGATTCTGAGATAACTATTGAACACTTTGATTAACACAGAGACATAATTTAAAAATGTAAAAACATTTCTTAACGTGTCCATTAAACACATTTATGTTATGGCAGCTAGTCATATTCCCTGCTGCTTCATAATTCCTCTCACACAATTCTAATGATCTAAATTCTGATTAATTCCTTGTTTTGGTTTGGGTTTTAATTAAATGTAATGCAGTTCTTTCCTTAGCTAAATGAACAGGATCCACATACTTGGTTCTGATGATCAAAAGAATTTTTCCAGTCATGTTTGTTGTACAGGAAAAGTCAGTGTTACCAGGTATTGTTCTGAAATGAAGTTATGTTTTATATTTCCTCAAAAGACTCTTCCCTTCCATTTCAGTGGTCATCTATCAATGAGCTTGATAAACTGCTAAGCTTGCGGGCACTGCAGTGTAACAATAACCCCTTCATGGACACAGAGAAGAACCCAGAGACCCTGATACAGCTCATTATCGCCAAGATAAGTCAGCTGGAGGTTTTGAACAACTGTGAGGTATGTGATATTTCAACAAATTGCATAAGTCTGGCAAAAACATTAAATCACTGCTTGAGGAATTGTTTTCAGTTTCTTTTAAGATTACTGATTGTTTGGGTGCAGGAAAAGTGAAGTGCCAACTAGTACATCCCCTCATCAGTGTGGCAGTCAGTAGGGCTACAAGACTGAGCCTTCTTTGTGAACATTGCTAACTCAGTGGGGACTTGGACAAGATGGGAAAATGGTGGTTTTTTTCTCAGTGCCTGAGGTGTGTTTAAGTTGCAGGACTGTTAACAAAAACCATACTCTTAAAAAAAAGAAAAAACAGAAAAAGCAGCATAGTCTGATCTGTTTCAGTGACAGCAATACCAACATTTGCCTTCTGCAATAGGAAAATATCATTATCCAAACCAAATCAAACTTTCAGCAAATGTTTATCATAAAGGAGAGCAGAAGCAGCATCTGATCCATTGCTACAAAAAACATCCTTGTGTCATCATATACAGCAAAATCTTTGCTTAGATATTCATTTATGGCTCAGTGAGTACACAGACATAGGGGCTGTAAGACTCTTAATGGCTCTAAAATGTACTGAATATATGGATCAGTCAGTATTTGGAGACATGGTTTTTAAGATCCTTGGTAGCATTAAAACATACTGAACACCAAGTAAGACCAAGGAGTCAGTGTCATTGATTAGATTTTGTTCTCTGGAAAGTTATATAATTATATTCTGTGCCATTCCTGTGTCAGTACAGATCCTTCCTGCCGAAAGAAGAGGAGCAGAGCTTGATTATCGCAAAATATTTGGAAAGGACTGGTTAGAAGCTGGTGGACATTGGAACCCAGAGAAAAACAAACCAAGTGAAGAATTTCTTGCTGCCCATCCCAGATACCCAGCACTTTGTCTTAGTAAGTACATGCACAGTACAATAGCCTTTCCTCACTTCTGGCATTGTGGCAGCATAGGTTTGGTCTGTCTTCAATTTCTCTTTCCCTTGGTCGTTTTTCCATGTGCTGCTACAGCCTTAGGAAAGCCCATCCATTGGCAGGCCTGTGTGCAAGTGGGCTTTTGCTCCTGTGGGGCAGCTGCACAGTACTGCACCCTTTGGGGCACTGCTGCCTCAGGAACTCAGGCTCCCTGCCTTGGAGATCCCAGCACCTGTGAGCATCTGCCCCACCACTGCTGCTGGGCAGGCAGTAGCTCTCTCAGCAGTGGGAATGTCAAGGACCCACCACGTCAGTGCCAAGGGAACTCCTGCCTGATCCTACACCACAGTGCTCTTAGGTGTTGAGTTTCAGTCTTTGAAGGGTTCTACATGCACTTTTCTTCCAACAGAATATGGAGCACCTGAAGAAGGAGAACTGAAGGGACGACAGCCTTTGACTCTGAAAAATCAGCTCCTGAGTAAGAGGCCAGAAACAGTCAAAATTGTTCCTTCTGCATTTAGAATATTTTATGAGCTTAGTGTCTCCTAGGTGGATATGGGGTATATGGAGAACAAAATGTTCAAAAGTTCCAGCTTGTAATTCTTTTCTGAACTGTATCAGCGAGTTTCACTGGAACCCTGATTCTGTGTACTCTCTCTCATTTCCCCCCTCAACCCAAGCCAAATGATTTTCTCAATTGAGATTTAATGGAGAACAAAGGTAATTGATACTCCATTCTGACAGTGTGAATTGGCTTCTTTAGAGAAGACGTCTCAGATTTTAATCTCAACAGCTGCCCTGTCTTCTGATATTATCTTTTTTATAACTTCTTAACTTTAGGACAGATAAGAAAAATATGGGTAGCTTTGGTATTTGGGGCTGTCTACGTATTTAATCCAGGTTACATCCTGGACTTGCAAATTCATGTAGCTGTGTTTCCCAGTTGATAGAAGAACTGAAACTTTTTACTCCATGGGCAAAATAGTATTTTAAAGCATTACATTCTAATGCATTTAGGTGGAAGACTACATAGAACAAGGAATCGTGTTGGCTAGACATAATATAAACCTTATTTTAAGGATAAGTCTTTTAATCTCTGTAAAATAATTAGGCTAATAATGTTCTTAAAAAGTCTTTGTATGGTGCTTTTGAGAGGACCAAAAGCCTGTTTTAAACTGAATAAGCAATTTCCATTCTACTGCAGGTTATTTTAAAAAAATTAAATAGAAATCAAGCATTTTTAGGTAAATACTCCTTTTGATCAAAAAATACTATCTTTAAGCATTAGGGAGTCACTTCTACAGTAAGTTACCAAAGATGAATAAAAACTTGGTTATTTTAATAGAAATTTTTTTTTAAATTAATTAATTTTTCAGATGACTAAATGCTATCTTAACTGTTCAGATGCAGGCTACATCCTAATTTTTGAGAGATCAGGCTGAGCTAAGGGGAACAATTTGTAACAAAAACAGACTAGAAACACTATGCTTCTGCCAGAACAGGGCTTATTGTTCTTTCACTAATGTCTCACTCTTCTTCTTTAAGCTTTGACAATTAAGTGTCCTGAGAAACCTGAACAGAAGCCAGTGGAGAAAAAGCTACCAGGTAAGAAGTCTTGGCTTATGTTCAAGCAGTTGTTTCATAGCTCCTTTTCAAATTAACTGTATTAAAGAATGGCAGCTGCTTCTGGCTGTGCCAGCTCCTGAAGGCTTCTCCTCTGTCATATAAAGAAATGACAAAGACAGAAATTGTTTGAAAAAGTCATTATTTTTCTGCCTTTCACACTTACTTTCAGTCCAGCTTGAAGACTGAAAGTTGATGCTTGTCTTATGACCTCTGCTGCTGGTTTCATGATTAATGTGTTTGAGGCAATTAAAGGCCAATTACCAGGGATGAAATCTGGCGGATGTGTTAACCAAGTAACCAGAATGTGAAGTCTTAAGAGGCAACCACCGAGTGTGTAAATCTAGATATTGAGGTCTAGTGTCTAATACATGAAGTTAGAAATCTAGTTCTGACCTCTATCAAATTTTTCCTTTGAAGTTTTAGTGCCTGTAGTGAGACTACAATGAACAAGACTGTCCTAAATTAAGCTGATGTTTTGGAAAGATGTGTCAGAATGAAGTCTGAGAGAAAAGACATACTCAAGCTTTATTCTAAAATAAAAATCACATTTATTATCACAAGTTGCATAAAATCAGATAGATACAGCTTTTACAAAAATGTTTGATAGAAAAATATTTGTCTAAGTACAATGTGTGGTATTACAGGAATAACTCACTATTGCTGTGCCTTTAGATAAAGCTTCAAAAGAAGTGAAAGTTCAACCAAAATACTGAGTTTATCTATTGCAAACATGGGTATTGCCTCTGGAACAAACTACATCTACTCATTCAAGATCCATTACAAAAAATACCCCTTCCAATAACTGACTTCATAATATAAACAGCTCTGCTGACAATGTGTTTGGGACTCATAACTCAATACCATTCCTAAGAATGTCTCTAGTTCCACAGTGCCATTTGCTTACTTGTGCCTGGAAAGCCAATTCCTGGTAATGAAAACTGCAAGGAACAGTTGCCAGATGCAAGTAGTCAGAACCTGGCTGGTGTGTGTCCCAAAGGCCACTTAGTTTAGCATGTAGAAATTCAAACTCAAAAAAGGTAAATTATGAAGCCGTAACACTTTAATTTGGTGTATGGGATCAAAGCGCCTAAACTGTAGTAGCACATCCTGCCCTATCCCTATCCACCACAGATTAAACCATTTTCCATTTGACAGTAGCAGATACGGTTTCAGGTACCAAAGACATTATTGCAGTGTTAAAACTGAAGCAGCAATACAGCCTTTCACTGTTGCTATAAGCAAGTAAAGTGAAACACTGGTACTGTGCTACAGCCCAGTGGCAGCAGCATTTTTCTAATAACTTTTCTTTTTCTCCCTTCGACAGAGTCTATGACTATTCAGAAGGTCAAAGGACTCCTGTATCGCCTACTTAAAATTCCTGGTTCGGAACTGAAACTGTCCTACGAAAGTTCTAAAGTGAGTTAAAAATGGGTATTCAACAACAAAATAGTTCATGCTGCTAAAGGTCGATAGCATGTTCTAAAATACTATCCAAAGAAATTCATTTCACTTGAGGAGGGCTGTCTTCATGCTGTAATTCAGGACCTAATTTCATTCCTGTAATATGACAGATTATCCCTGACTGCAACTGCCTGATATTTGGTTTACATGAAGGGGTTTCAGTTTAAGTGTGATAAGGTTTTTTTTTGTTTTCTTATTCTAGTTGGAAGGAAAAGAAGTTGAACTAGACAATGACTTAAAGCCTTTGCAGTTTTACTCAATAGAAAGTGGAGACTGTGTGTTAGTACGGTGGTAAGAAGGGACTCTCTTGCTGGACTGAAGGAAAAGCTGACACAGGAACTGCAGAAGAGAGACAGACACACGGACAGCCTGTGCCTGAACACACATACAGGTGAATATGAATTTCCCACGTGGCACCAGAGGGCTGTACAATTGTACTTTCAGCTCCTCAACTTGATCGTCAGCCTCCATGGAAACATCTGCTCATTTGTCTTACTGGAGAGATACCAAATAGTGCTTAAATGCTTCAATTAAATAAAACTCAAGGTAACCCTTTTGCCAAGATTTTATACTGCCTTCCCCCCACAACGGTGAGGATTTGTTTTACTGAACTGAGTACAGGGTTGAGTTGTGATCTCTTTGCTTACAAGACAAGATTAGTGCTGCACTGAGAGGCCACTTGCTCTTTGCTTTCACCTACATCCAACGACTTTAAAGTGAACAGAACCCAGTAGGAATTTTACAAGTATCTACACAGCCTTAGACGATGAAGGTCAAAATCTGACAGACCTTTCTTCTACCCTACAGTGTTAACATACCACAGTATAAATAAATTCTCAGCACACTGCAAGGCATTGCTATTTATTTTACAAGCTTTAGTGTGCTGTTCCTCAATCTTATTTTACTTTCACTTGTGTAACCTCAGATTCATATCTAGTAACACAGTGAGCTCTCAGAAGTCCCTCTTAATCAGGCCGAGTTTGCAGTACTTGAAGATTTGGTATAAGCAAACTTTGATTTTGTTTTTATCTAAAATGACAATGGTGTAAACAAACTAATCACAAATCCTAGCCCCTGTTGCTGTCCCTGTCCCTGCACAGATGAGGGCAACCCCTCAGCCAGCACAGAACCTGCTGCAGCAAGACTTACCAGCTGCCCTGGTGCTGAGCACAACTCCCCACGGGATCCTGGTATGGCCCTATACTGAGTCAAAGCAGCAGTGCTTTAATTTACAAAAGACAGGCCAGTTGGCATTCTTATGTGCATTTATTAATTACAAGTAGGTCTTTGATTTTATATAAAAAGGATTTTTTTAATCTTGAACATTTTGGTTTTTGTCAGATCAATATCTATGCTATAGAAAATGAATAGTATCAGTCCACTTATCAAAAGGGATGTGCAAATATTGTTATACTTTAGTTGAAACCCAACATTAAAAGGTACTTTAGTATTTCTTATTGTTCCAGGAATGAATCCAAATGTACACTTTTCCATGATCATTATACACTACCCTGTTTTCCAAGGCAAGTCCATCATCTTTCCTCACATCTACATGGATCTCCACATAGTTCCTTTAATCTCCAGAGCTCTCCCAGTTCCTGGGGAGAGTACTGAGGGGAAGATAGCATGCCACTCTCACATGTCTTCTCACACAACCAGAGACCATCCTGTTAAGAGAGAGAACCATTTCAATAGCTTTTCTTAGAAAGAATTTAGTCTCCAACAATCTTCACTTCCAAGAATCAGGTGTTTATTGTTTCTAGCAATAAATATTGCACAGAAAGGTCCCCAACTGATCTGCTCGACCTATTCAGAGAACCTGGGGGTAGGGATGGGGTCTGCAGGTGATTTGTGGCAGTTTTGTGGTTTTTCTTTTAAATACATCTTTAAAAGATTTTTTCCTCTGGATTTTAATTCAATGGTTATTTCAACTTCTTTTTAAAGAAAAAACCATTTCTCCTATTTTATGCTATGTGGAACAGGAGGCATGTCCTCTTTCTGTAAGATCAGACAATTCCTTCAGACTTACTTGATATCGCTTGGGTCCTACAGCTGCCATCCAGATGCCCATGCTCACATCTTCACCCTGAGATGACACATTAAAATAAAAAATACAGATATTAGCGCCAAGAAAGCATAAAGTGTGACTGACCTGGAATAAGTTGCATCATCTACCAGCAGTAAAGAATGGTAACTACAAAAACCTATGCCAGACTGCTGCAGAGGTGTTAAAATAATCCTCCCAGCTTTCCTGTGATAATACATTGTTCTTACAAAAACAGAGTACAAAAAACAAGATTACAGCTCCAGAGATTCTCAGTCCAAAACATCTGTGCTTTGACCTAGAACAGACACTAAGCATAGCAACCAAAAATATGGCAAAAGCCCGCATTAGCCAGGACAACCCAACACTAACACCTGAGCAATGTTCTTTCCGACTCAGCCAGTACATGCTGTTCCCCAGACCAGTTTAACACAGAAAAACTGAACTGATCTTTATTACCTGGTACGTTTTTAATCTTTCAGAGTTGCTTGCCAGCCACTGCACAATGTCTTTGGAGATGACATAGCCAGACCCACAAGCAAAGGCTGGATATGCAGGACTTGGATACTCCAGTTCTTGCCATTTCCCCGTTCGATCAACTGCCCAATTTAGTCTGAAACTGAAGACCATGTTAGACATTAGATGTTTATAGAGAGTCCTCTGTGGAACCTATGAACACTCCTAACAACTGAAGTAACACTGATAACAAATAAGATTGAGAGGAAGAAGTAGGTGATCCTAATTATAGTTCCTAGTCCTATTTCTCTAGGGCACCCATCTAATTGAACACAAAGCTAAAATTGTAACTGTTGTTTGGTCTCAATCTCAGATAATAGGTTCTCAGGATAGAAACAAAAGCAACATTGACAGTCAGGTCTTCAGCATGTGCACCTTGCTGCTGGGTTTTGAACCAGGTAAGCACACACATTCTTACCTATTTTGTAACAGGCACATCTGTGTCCTGCTAATTAACCCCTTTGGTTAATCAACGTGACACAATGTCAGTGCCTCCAGCAGGGATGCAGACCCATTTTCCTGTTATGCAACCCATTTTCCTGTTAAAACTAGTGGCTGCTTAAAAATCAGGAAGCAGTGCGTACCTTCTCTAAGCTGTTTTCCGAATGAAGCTCGACAAAGCAGATGTTCAAAGGCTGCCATCACTGAACCCTTCCTGGCAGTGGGTTTCTCTAAGGGAGGCTTTATTCACTACTAGAGGCCTGCAGGAAGCAGTCTCTGCCTGCACAGTCTCCCCACGTGCTCCCAGCATGGCAGAGCTTGCTGCTGCACCATGCAGCACTATGGACCCTGCCAAACTGCAGAGTGAGGCAGCGAGAAGCATCCTGCTTTTTCTGTTTGGAAACAAGCTGCTATTGCACTCCCCTGGCCTCACAAATACTTGATGCACTCACAGCTAAGAGACATAACTGTGTCAGTGCAGCAGGGTCTCCCCGTTTTACAAAGAGGTTCAGCATTGCTGATTTCAGTCATGAGCACAAGCAG
Organism: Pachycephala philippinensis; assembly: GCA_013397055.1. Lineage (NCBI taxonomy): Eukaryota > Metazoa > Chordata > Aves > Passeriformes > Pachycephala > Pachycephala philippinensis. The sequence goes on from VWZT01005374.1 coordinate 54,314, forward strand.
CTGAAAGCTTCTGTGAGCTACCAAGAATTGTCACCTCATCAGCCCCAAAAGGGAAGAATTACAGCTGAGTGGCAGATATGTTATCAGATTCTGCACATTCTCAGCTGAAGCTGACATGTTAAAGCACCAAGTAAATAAAAGTCTCATCTGATACCTGAATTCACTTTAGACTCGGTATCTTCCACTCCATTGAATCACAGCACGAAGGGTTCAACCCCCTCCAGACTGAGAAGCATCTGCTTTGATAATCATTTTATACTTCCATAGTTATTTCAGTGTTGTTCCCTACACGTCACACTTGCCTGATCTGAAGACTGTGACTATTAGAGAATTTACCTCGAAGATGTCACTCCTACAGATCTTTGAGATAATCACAAGATAACCAGCTATTTCACACACTTGACCACACACCTTATTAAATCACTTTATGAGTAAGCAACAGGCAGGACCAGATTTGTGAAGCAAAGCAGCAAAGGCCTATTTTTCTTCAATAAGCAGAGGGCAACAGGAAGACACATTGTGCCGTTATGCTATATTGAATGCTACAGTAGCATAGAGTTTCTGCTATACTGGATGTCATACCAGAGCTGCAATGCATTCCATGGATGGGAGGGAAGATATGGGCTATTTTGATCCCCTTAGTTATTCACAAGTGTAATACAGGCTGGGAAAGTTCACTCAAAAATTCGTTAATCAGATCTACCATTTCAAACAGCAGCAGAAATGGGCAGCAATGCCTGAAATTCACAGATGTTAAAATAAAGTGCAGACCATAACAGAACTTTTGTTTCTCCTGTTTACCCCACTTCCTCAAGCCCACCAGAAAAATGCCAGTGACACCACAGACAGTAATATTTATAGTTCTGTAGTATGTACTTTCCTTTTAACTTCACTGTATTGCTGGAAAATTCTTATTTACTTAAGTACCATGACAAAGATGTTTATAACACATTTTAAAACCAGGTAAGATATTCACCAAGTTTAAGTCATTGTAAAGGCATACTCTGGAAAGTTACTGTAAAGGACTGATTTCTGTATTCTGAGATTCAAAGTTCTAACACATCCAGAAGTCCTGCTTTTTACAACTGGCTTCCCTAGACATGGGAGGGGAACCCACATGAAAACAGATTTAAATCACTAAACCATTCCCTAAAGAAATGGTATCTATCTCTTAAAGATAACTTAAAAAAACAACTTACTTTCCCCACCAAATGTTTGGCCTGTCCAATTTTTTCTGCATTATCCTGTTAAAAACAGCTTCCAAATCAATGTAACAGTCATCATCCGTCTTCAGCAACAAGTCAAAACTCGTTGATTCAACTGTCCTGTAGCCAGAAAGAAAAGCGATGAGATGCTGAGCTGCACACCACAAACTACAGACAGTAGGCTCTGCAAGGGGTTTTTTGGGATGCAGGGGGGGAAGTAAGAGGAAAGGAAGGTCTTTCCTACCCTTGACTTTTAAATGTTTTCTCTATCAACCAAGGCTGACTGCTTGTCCTTCAGAAAGGAGACGCAGCTGCATCCTATGATGATGTTACAACATGGACTTGTATATGAGCGGAAGAAAACAAATTTGAAGTTTTGTTCTCCAGGACAGATGGTGGGTTTACTAATGAAACCATCTTAAGCAGTACTGACCTCAGAAGGACATGAATCCCTGATGCTGATGGCAGCACAGCTGTTAAAAGCCACTGGCTACACGTCAGTAGCCTACTTTCAGGATGAGACAGTCAGTTCAAGGGCAATGAGAAGGTTGTAGGTGGTAAAAAACATCTGTGGAAACCACTCTGTACTTACTCTTTCTCTGTAAATGCACCCTTCAAATATAAAAATTGTTATCTTTACCTGTCTGAAATAGTTGAATGTGACATCCATAAAATAACTAAAAAAGCTTAAGATTCTAGGGATCATCACTGAGTTGGTTACAAATGTTTTTAAGGGTAACTCCTCATAACAAGAAAGGCATTTTTTAAAGCCTTTTATTACTAAATCTTGAAAAATTGCTGATCTGTAAGAAATCATCAGAAAGATCCATGTCTTGACATGAAAACCTCCTTTTAGAATTGAAGGCATGGTTCAGTTTTTCAGTTACATTCATAGCCATGAAATTTGTGAAGTAAGTGCCTAATCTTGCAAGCAACTAAACTGAATTTTGGTTAAATGACAACTGTCAGTTATATTTCTTTCTGCACAACAGCATGAATTAACTGAAACAGTTGTCTCAGAGTAATGGAAATCATTGCAAGTTAGGGGTAGTAACTTCCTAGATTCACCACAGACAGTGCATTACACTATGAAAATTCTTCCTGTCAACCTTCTGTCCCCTCTGTACACAAGATTCCCATCCTTCCCCTCCACTCAGCACTGGTGTGGCCACATCTGGACTACAGTGTGCAGTCTTAGACTCCTCAGTGCAAGAGAACACGGCCATACTGGGTGGAGAATCCAGCAAAGGGCCATCAAGATGGTTATGGGACTGGTGCATCTCTCCAATGAGGAAAGGTGAGAGAGCTGGGACTGGTCAGCCTGAAGATCAGAAGGATCAGGGGGAGCTCATCAATGACACCTGAAGGGTGTCAATGGCCACACACTGAAACACTGAATAAGTATACAAACTGGTCAAAAGCCATCCATTAAAATACTAAAACTGCTAGTTTTCAGTTAGATACAAATGAAATTACAAGGAGGAATGAAAATTTTCACACCTGGACTCTTAGAGCAGAAGCCTGTCTTGCCAGCTCATGCTGATTTGAGGCACCAAGGGTCAACATTCAGAAAACTATAGGCACTCCTATTTTACTCACTACATGCACCCAAAATTGTGAGAGAGAAATACAACTAAATGAAGTAAATCACATAAGGCAAGCATTTCATGGAACCTATCAAATTACATAATCTGCTGGATCATCTTGCACTACAAACAGCACCAATCCTGTGAGAAAATAAGAAAATACTTTTCAACTTACCATCTGTAGAAGTTCAGCAGTTTGGAGGGAACATTTCTGTAAGTGTCAATCACATCTACAAAAACAATGTCATCATAGGTACTGCTTTCTTCCTTCAATAAAGCATCTTCTTTTTCAAGGTTTTTTATGTGACTTATAAATCTTTCTGGGCGAGTATGAAGGCTTTTTAGAAGAGCATCACCTTCTGAAAGAAACAGCACCCATTATTAAACAAAGATGCATATCTACATATTATTTCACGTTTCTCTTGGATCATACAGGACACATTGACAAAATAAATCTGAAGAAGCATTCAAATTAATGGGGTTATGAAAATCCTGCAAATAATTCTGAAATTTCTATAAAATGGTAAAAGTTGCAGAACAACAAAGAAATGTATTTTTGTATAAGGTTTGACACTAAAAGTTTAAAGTAAAAAATTATTCTCTTCCTTTTCAGTAATAAAAGAATTCAACTTTTTAAGGTTCTTTAATATAAAGAACAGTCTGGGACTTCACTATTACTCTTATCTGTAGAGTAAAAAGGCATCAATTACTCCTAAGTATATGTATCTAGCATAAAAAAATAAACAAACAAACAAACCTAGGCTAAATATAATCAAAAAGGCATTGCTTTGATGTAGCACAGATGGTCCATGCTGAACCACATCACATAAATGCAGGTAAAAGCTGAAAATATATTGAAGATAAGGAGGTAGTTTGTGGTACTGAAGAAGAGTTTGACAAACAAGATGGAAGGGCTTCAGCACACACCTCAATTTAGGGTCCTACACAGATGACAAGGCAACAGTACTGCCCAATTATATCTGCCAGGCCTAGCTACGAAAACAGGAATAACACTCTCAAAGTCACTGCTTATTGTTGGCTATAATGGACCAGTAAGAACACATCGACTCCAGTGCCATGTGGCCAAAATCTTAGAAATTGCAAAGGGTTCCTATAAAATCTCTGAACATTCTGCTGAAATAGGTGTAAAAGAGCAACAAGAGGGATGGAAACTGTTTGTCCATGTTAAACATTGTGATACAGTACCTCTAACTGCAGCAGAACTGGAAAAAAAGAAAAATATCAGGGAAAGATTTCATTGCATGACTTTTTTTAAACTTGATTTTGGGTAACAAACAACCAAGAAGAGAGTCTAGATAAAAAGACAAAGGGATGCAAGTCAACTGGAGTGGCTGACAAATGGCAAGCAAAGAAACCACATCAGGACATCGACTTTAAGCATAGAAAAGCTGGGAAGAAATTGTTTCTACTAAAAGAAAACCTAGGATAACTAAGTACATGGAGACAGCACAAATTATACTCAGTAATGTAATTTAAATTACCTGTTTTACTGTAACATCAAATGTCATGCTACGTTTTGTGGACTTACCTTGAATAGTGTAGATAAAACCACCTGCTATTCCCTCCACACCTTCTGAGAGTTCATGTGGCAGTGACCCTTCCCCTGCCTGTTAGGAACAGATTAATGGAAAGTAATAGATTAATTAATTCATCTCTCATTACTGATGTGTTTTCCCTACGATTTTAAGGTGTGAAGTTTTCTGGCAACTAACAATGAAATTAATTTAAAGCTCTGCTGGTTTAGGCACCTGCATAATCACAGAATCATAGAACATCCTGAGCTGGAAGGGACCCACAACAATTATTGATGTCCAACTCCTGGTCCTGCACAGGACCACCCCAAGAATCAAACAATGTGCCAAGAAAGACTAAGACTAAGATTTTTAACTAAAGTTTTGTGGCATTTTTTTACGTTTCACCCAAAACTAGCAGTACCACTGAAACTTTCAGAAAACTAGTTTTAAAGTTCACAGCAAAATATAAAGTTATTCTGGCTAAATTATGACAACACAGGATGTTTAGGCAAGCAACAAATTGACACGAAAAGAGACACACTATCAAAAAGCAAATAACCAGACTTAATCCCATCAGTTGGGATTTTAGCACAGGATTTTTGACCCACATTTGGCCATTTTTGACCCTCATTTGGCTTCACATCTGACAAAAACAATGAGAACTTTACTCCCCTCAAAATAAAATGCCACTTACAAGCATAAGCAAAACTTGTCTTCTGAGACAAAAGGAGAAGTGCAACTGAATTAATGATTTACACAGAGAAACACAGGAAAGTAAAATGCTAAGTTCTCAACACTTATAGGAAAAATAGAAACATGGTGGAAAGGAAGGTGAGGAGACTCACTGTAATGACTCTGAAAACTCCTCCTCCATCATTCACCATCACTTTGTGAAGGTTTCTTGAAACCAGGCCCTGAAGATCCTGGCTCTCCCACACAATGGTACCTTCAAAACTCTGGTAAGAGAGCAAAACACTGTTATGCAGGCATACAAAGGCTTCAAAAATGAAAGCCAAACAGTTTGGGCTTTTTAAAATTATTTTAAAATAGTCAACTTCACACAAGATTTAGCTTGAGTGCAGAACATAAATGTTTTACTTACACTTCAATAAAAATAAGTTACACACAAAAGAAACACATCTGTGAAACTCAGTAACACATAATCATGCTTTTAAGACTAATCATGGATCTCCACATTAAACTTTTAACAGAATCCTAGTGTAAAAGGCTTTGGCTTTCTAAAATAATCAAAACAGCATTTAAAGGTGACCTGAAGTGAATTTTTAAAATCCTGCATTACAAAGAGAATATGTTAAAACAGATTTGGAAACAAGCTCAGCTTTTATAGTTATGTGCCAAACAGAGATCAGAGACTCGATCCTGACGCCACCAAAACTCAAAGGAAAATATAGCCACCTTTATCCTAGTAAAGGTGTCACAAGCTACTGTAGGAGTCACAGAATTCTGACCTCACATCTTGGCTGACAAGGAAGAAAAAGACAAGTGAATAAATTTAAAATTTTCTGGTTTTAACTGTTAAATTAGGCTATGCCACTCCATGTTATATATATATATATATATATCTGTGTGTGTGTACATGTGTGTGTAAATTCTTGCATTTAGAAGCATTTCAACTTTAGACTGAAGACCCCTGAGAACATGCAAAGGAACAGTTGTACAGGTAAGAGTATTGGTAGAATTTTATTTTTAAAAATGTTTAAAGCCGTTTCTCCCTTATGACAAGGTAGGGTTATTATTCTCCTGACTCCTAGATGAGCCCATTCCATTTTGTCTCCCCCAGTTTCATAGGAAACGCACTGGTTGTTAGTGTGGGCGTTGGAACAGAAAAACAACTTGTTTGTAGATGCATCCCTGTTGCTGTAGGAAGTCTGTTTACTTATACCAGCCTCTCATCTCTTCCCCATTTTAGCGTACTTGTACACTAGAAACCTTCTCCAAAAATTCTCCAGTTACTGAAACCCTGTTAAGTCTAGAGTAGAGTTCAGCTTAATTTTTTGCTTTCCTCTAGAAGTAGGTCTGAACATCTGCAGCAGTCTCAGTATTTAATGACAGCTGTGTATGTATTTCAGAAGTCTCTCATCTATTATTTAAAATGCCATCTTTATAATCTAATAATGGAGCTAGCCTGTGTTTATTCAAGCCTGACTTCCATGCTCAATACCTTCCCCTTGTTTCACAGAATAAGCTGAATTGGAAGGGACCCATAAGGATCATCCTGTCCAACCCCTGGCCCTGCACAGCACCATTGCCAAATCACACCCTGTGTCTGAGAGCATTGTCCAAATTCTTCTTGAACTCTTGGCTTGGTGCTGTGACCACTTCCCTGGGGAGCCTGTTCCAGTGCCCAGCCACCCTCTGGATGAAGAACCATTTTCTAACATCCAGCCTAAACCTCCGTTGATGCAGCTTCAGGCCATTCCCTCAGGTCCTGTCACTGTCACCACAGAGATCAGTGTCTGCCCCTCCTCTTTTCCTCACAAGGAAGTGTGGACTGCAATGAGGCCTCCCCTCAGTCTCCTCCAGCCTGAACAGAACAAGTGACCTCAGCTGCTCCTCATACGGCTTCCCCTCAAAGCCCTTCACCATCTTCAATGCCCTCCTTGGGATACTTTGTAACAGTTTAATGGCTTTCTTATATCGTGGCACCCAAAACTGCCCCCAGCACTGGAGGTGAGGCCGCCCCAGTGCAGAGCAGAGCAGGACAATCCCCCCCCCTTGCCCGGCTGGCGATGCTGTGCCTGATGCAGCATCAGGACATGGCTGACCCTGCTGGCTGCCAGGGCACTGCTGACTCATACTCATCTTTCTGCTGTTTGTTTAATTATTTCTCAGTTATCAAAACAAATGGACCATTATTAAGACTTTTTTTAGTGGCTCAGTTTCTGTTTGCAGTGACTGTCACCTCCCATTCTAATGTTTTTTACTGTATGGATTGGGCTCTAATCACACTTCAGTGCCCTGTTTATAGACACAACCTTTGCTAAGTTGTTTAGTGAGCAGAAGAGTCCTTTAGGAGCAGGAGAGTCCTTTCATGCCTCAGCAAGCAGAAACATTACAATTCTCACTGCTGACTATTACTGATACTGACTTCAAACGTACCAAGGGTCTTAATCAGTTACTACCAGTGAACCTCGGTGTAAGGTGTCCTAAAGTTGCAAACTATCATTATTTTCCAGGTTGAGAGACTTGTAAGCAAATTTTCTAATGACTTTAGCCTTCAGCTATTCTTAATCTAAGCCACTTAATGAAAGCTGAAGCCTGAAAATGCTTAAAGCAAGAACATTAGTGGCACACCTGAGACTACATCATCTGTTTTTCCCCATTTAAATTCCAGCCTTGTTGCTGCCGGAGCGCAGCGGCGTTTACAGTGAATACCGAACAGGTGTACCGACATAATGCAGCCCTGCCAAACTCCTTTCCTAATGTTAAACAGTGCTGGGCTTTTTGTTCCTCCAACTATTCCCCATTAGTAACACAGAGTATGTGCAGCAGAGTCCCATCTTCATGCAAGCAGCCCATGGCTTTTTGACAAAATAAGTGCATTGCTAAGACTTGTCTGTAAGAGCCCCTGTGTGTTTCAGTTATCTGCTAGCGTTTCTGCTGTTCCGTGCTTTCAGTCGTTCCAAAGCTGAATGATCGATTCCGTCTCTCACAATCTGGCCTGCCAGATGCTTATTCTAATGCTGCATTTCCTTTCCTTTCCCCAAGAGGAGCAGAAAGAGCAGCACTTCAGCTGGAAGATGAATGAAGCTCTTCAGCAGTCTGTACAATCCATTACTTCTTCAAGGTGGAAAGACAGAGAATAGATGCTGTCTCAGAAACCACCCTATGACAATTAAACAGTTCACTAAATTTAGGGCTCTCAAACAAGTAGACAGGAACACGTGGGCATTGCCATCTCTTCTGAATCATCGTGTATGCTTCAGCATCCTGAGCATCACAGGAGACTACACGCTGTGCATAAGCCCTATTAATCTACATTAGAAACATTGTGTTACCCTGTAAGCATTCAGCGCATGACACACATCAGATTAAGGAAGCCCACACAAAGAAATATATGAATACTAATATCCTCTCTCTCAAGGAAATACTTCCCATCTGCCGCTCAGGAAAATTGCAACCATTTATAGCAAAATTACAACTGCCTAGAATTTTAGCATCTCAAAACAAAGTCTTACAGGGAAAAGGCTCACATGATAGACTACCAAATTACTGGGTAACCAATACTCTTTTAAAAAATGTAAAATAAACCCCTAATCATTTTAGTATGAAATTAGATTGTCAAAACATATGCACAAAATAGTGCAAGTGGTCTGCTCACCCGAAAGGTCTCCTGCCAGCATAACAACTTGCACAGTATTCAGTAAACACTGTCTAAGATGATAAACCAATCAGCCAGCTGCAGATTCCCCTTAAAATGAACAGGTTTCCAAATGCATTCATTATTATAGAGCCAGGGGAATAAATCAGGGAATAAACTGGCCCAAACTGTCCTCTCTTCCCTCTTCAGTCTTCTCTTGCTTCATTCTTTCATAACACAATTTCTTGAATAATAAAACAACCAAGACCTAAAGACATCTTACAGAAATGGCAGCAACAGTCCAGGAAAATATTTAAATGAAGGGAAACTGTCTAAAATGGTAGCTGATGTATCTAGGGAGAGATCACTGGTCCACTGAGAACAATTCCTTCTGTCTGGGAGGGTTTGCTAACTAGAATTCTCCTTCTGATTCAGCCTGTACTCATTAAACCTTCACCATAAAAACAGCAGGGTATTTTCCTATGATATTCTGCTCTTTTTGTGTTTAATCACCTTCCTTCCTATGCAGCCACAAGTAGGTTCTAAATCCCTATACCAAAACCAAATAACACTGTCACTGCAAATGTAACACACAATATCTTGATGTTATGTCCAAGACATCAGATATAGAAACCTCTTTTCCAGTTGTTCCCTAGAAACCTGTGCCATCCTCCTCTCCCTACCTTGTTACTAATGTCTGATAAAGCAGAAAAGGGAGAAAGAAGCATCCCATTTCTGGTAAACTCTCCCACAGAATTGAAGCAGGTACAGTTTTCTTACAGAAATAGAAAATTGCCACTATTTGACAATGTAATTTTTTATCAGTTTGTATTTTCCAGGCTTATGCTTTATAACTACTCATGATAATAAGATGCTGTAAAACAAATACTGGATTTCAGCATATCCCTGAAACTATTTACGCATTCTGTGATTCTGTGAACTAACATTCTAGAGGTTTTCACTTGCCCTTTTCTGCCTCAAGCAAAGGCCAGTTTTATCAGTCAGTCTGTCCAGATGACTTAAAAGAACTGCTGGCAGTTCTGACACTGCACATACCTCTGGCAAAATAAACTGCTCTACTGGCTTGTACCACAATCTGTTCACCTGCACTCCACAGCTCGGTGGACTAAAGCGAGCACTGAAGATCGCTTCCTGTGAACAACAGGGGAAAAAAATCAACATTTAAAAAACCAAAACACATATCAAAAGTGCTACTGTATTACATATTCCATCAAAGGGCTCTTAGATAATAACAAATTACATAAAGATGCTGCATTGCCAAATTCTAATCTTTAGAAAACAGTCTCCAAGCTCTCTTATGATGCCAATTTTTGCCCTTCACTGGAAGTAAAAAGTTAACGCAGATAAAGTTATTAGACATTGAACATTTAGGAATTCTACCATTTAGAAAACATAAACTTGATTACAGTATAACTTTATTTTTATTATGGCTATTATAAACCAACCTCTTTGGAAGTTCATCACGAAAGTCATACTTACAATTCTTTCTACTAGCACAGGCAGAAATTTTGAAATTTGCCTATCAAGTTATTGGTTGAGATAAATGCAAGATATCAAATGCAACAATCATGCTCAAAAATTTTTTTCCCTCCAAAGCACAAAGCTATTCTATCAAACCCATAACAGCTTCAGAGTGCGGGAAATTATCAATGAAGTCTGATTATTACCAGTAAATAATACCAGTTTCTAGAAATCTTAAAATGTCCTGGCAGAAGACAGACAAGAAAAAAATACAGCTGTCCTGCATCTCTGCTTGAAGACACCATATGTATGTTTCTGTACATGTGTTTTAAATGTATTTGACAGTTTACTTTTTTTCCTTAATACCTATCAATACTTAGAACCTCAAATATGAACAAAAAATTGTGCACTGGAATTAGATGTAAGTGCTCTTTCATAACGGCATCTAGATTAATTCACAGTACTTTGTGAATTTCATCTTTTCCTCATCCAGGATGTGTGGTGTGTGTACATATATGAGAATTTAAAATGCAACAGAAGAAAAATGTAATTTGTATGTTTGTCAGTTAAGCATAAGTCTCTTCTAACTCACCAACAGAGCACATCACTTTTTGTAAGAACTTAATCCACAAAAAAGAGACAACATGCTTTCAAAAGATAACTACAAATACTCTACCTCATGTTCTGCCTGGTACAGTTTTACAGTGATGTTCCTCTGGAATCCCACCCCATCAGCCTCATAAAATACCCCAAGACTGGTAATGACAATGGGGTAAAGTACACGGAAGTTCACACTGACGATTCTGTCTTCAGACAGCACAGAGGGTATGTCCTCAGGGAGACTGAATGCTTCAATTTCCTGATTCAAAACTGGATGAAAAGGAAAGGACAGAGGTAAGGTAACATAGTTCCTGAACTGGATACACACAAAGCACACTGCATACATGCAAAGTATTCTGGTTAATTAGGATGGCTCTCAAGTGCACAAGGATAATCACACACTGGAGTAAAAGAAAATAAAATGGGCTGCAGACTGCAGCAAGAAAAATTTCAATGATACAGCAGTCTGCAGGCTAATAGCAATTGCAACTCCATGCCTACATATCCACAGGGAAAAGATTAGAAACACAATAAATCCACAGCATGAAGACAAAAATGCTATTTGACTGCATGAATACCTGTACATTAGCATAACAAAATAATTATTCATGTATCAAAATGGCATACACCTCCACTTAATTCGGCTGCCTGCTTTTTGGCATTAGCACCTACCTAAGCCCTGAGGTACTATTTATACTTGGGAACAGTGGATGTTGTCATTCAAACAGAAAGTAACAGAAGTTACATTTTGTGTTGAATCATGGCTCAGGTGCCTAGCAGTCCTTAGTTAACTTGTATTAAAGAGCAAAAATGAAATAAAAACCAAAAGGTGACAGGAAAAATTTACAATTTTAGTTATGAATTTTTGTACGGCATTTAATTTTTCCCCCATTTTACATTTCTTAATTGTTTTCTCTCTAAAGTAGAACCTGAAAAACCTATCAGCCAGACTTGCTTAGGAATTCACTTTGCCACCAGAGAAGTCCATCTGACACTCAAGACTGTCACCTTGCTATTGTCTTCACACTTGACACTATCCTAGGTCATTCTGTCTCTCTCCAACTTCATTTAACACATAGATCAAGTAAAAATGTATGTTATATAGGAGAGACTGTCTGGTGACACAAGGAAAATGCAAATCCATTAGAAGTCAATGCCTTCCCCTTCACATGCCCAAATAGCTCTCCCTTTCTTGCCTGCACATGGTACCTACAGGAAGGTTATGCAACAAGTTCTAGGAGGCATTTCAGTTTTCAGGACTGGCTGTCTCAATTAAACTCTCCAAACTACTTTCAGAAAAGATGACTAGCTCTAGTTCAGACCACAGAATTTTTAAAAGTTAACTTCTATACCTGGATTACTGATGTTCAGAAGTTTGCAGGAGTAGGGGTCTTCTCTGTCCTTCACTGGCACAGCACAACCATGCGCACCTATTATAAACTTCACAAGGACACTAAAATAATTTGGTTTTATTAACACCAGTTCTCTTCCCTCCTCCCTCCATCTTCAATAAACTTAACTTTATCACCATGGTCTGTCTTTCAAAGGGTTAAGATTTTGAAACTCTTAAAAATCAGCAATGACAGTCTGTATGCAGAGCAACCATATGAATCCCCTCATAGGAGCTCAATTCCAAAGCCACATTAACATTTTACATCTCATTATGAGGTCGCAGGAAGATTGGCAGCTAGAAATGAGATTCAAGACAGCCAGCACACTAAACAGAAAAAAGACCTAAGGCAACACTGAAGGATCCCAAAGATCTACCCCTCCTGGCCTGGGTTTGTTACTTAATTCAAGGTGGTTTAAATACTATGCATTCAAACGTCAATGAAAAAATAGTAAGAAAAAAAGACACATAGCATCAAAGGAGGAACAAGGACTCCAGACTATCTGTTACAATTAAATGTTTCAACTCTGGGTTGTAGCAAAACAAGAGGTTCCTCTCCAGCTCCAATCATGGTTATTCCATCGCTGGGAGACATCCAGTATTAGAAAGAGCAGGGATCCACTTTAACCTGTCTTTTCACCTAGCAGCTAAATGTCCTCCCAGAACTCCATATAAGATAAGAAAGGTCACAACTGTAGATGATTGAAGTGGCTATGCTGCACTCCAGGCTGCATGCTGACACCAAATCTGTGAACAGCAAAATGCTTTCAGTGCCAGGCAGGTACCAAGGTGTGAGGATGGCAGCGTTTCCAGGGATGAACTGCAGCAGAGCTTCTCAGCAAAAGCAGACCCATCTGTACACTGTCAGGTCTGTGCAAGCAATCAGGAAGGGCCACTCACACTGCAGCAGTTTGGTGCACCTGGTTCAGTGGGAAATAAACCTGAACTTTACAGATGAGGCTGTTGCAAGAGTTTTTGTGGGTCTCTCACCAAATGTGATCCTGCCTGCTTTCAAGCATCCTGGATTACCGAGCATTTCAAGTTGCATACCATACATTGCAACACAAAAAAGAGAAAGGCTTATACCTCACTAATGAACAGTGGCAAGTAGTTGCAAAAGCAAACAGCAGTGTATAAAAAGTAGTTACAGCCCCAGGCAAGAAGTATTGTCATATACTATCAAGCAGACTTTAAAAAATCTATCAGAATACAAGATGCTCAAAAACAAACAAATAAATAAACTAGAAAATACTTTAAAAGAAAAATTATTAAATCAAGATATTTCAGCATTATATCCTCACCCCCTGCCCCCCAGGCCCAAATTACAAAACAGCAGAGGTTACCGGTGGTTCAGGGCAGGATGTTGTTTCAGGTGCTTGAACCAAGTGTTCCTTATAACACTGCGTAGTTCATGATTGTGTCGAGCTGACAAAACACCTACAATAACATCATAATGTTTCAGCTTCCACTGAGGAAAGAAGGACAGTGGACCTAAAAGTAGAAAGTGACAAATATTTACTTTATGGACATATTACCACAAGCCTGAGTTGCAGCAATAATTAAAATTCCAGCCTTTCAGTACTTAAAGGGGGCTTGCAAAAAGGATGGGAAGCAACTTCTTACAATGCAGATAGCGACAGGACAAGGGGAAAACGTTTTGAACTATAATAGGGGAGATTGAGATTAGAAAGATGATTCTTTACTCAGAGGGTGGTGAAACACTGGCAAAGGTTGCCCAGAGAGGTGGTGGCTGACTCATCCCAGGAAGTGTTCATGGTCAGATAGGATGGGGCTTTAAGCAACCTGGTCTGGTGGGAGCCTACCCATGGCAGGGGAGTTGGAATTAGGTGATCTTTAAGGTCCTTTCAACCCAAACCATTCTGTAACTCTGTGATTAAAGCAAGAGAACTGAAACACTAGAAACAAGCAGCAGAATTACTTTTGCATTCTTGGTTTGGAATCAGAGAAACATTTTAAATATGCCAAAACCTTCACTAACATACCCATTTTCCCCCTTCTTTCCAAAGCTGCTGGACCACCTTTCTGCCTCACCATTCCAGCATGGGATCTCAGGGCCTATTGTTTCTATACTTTGAAGTTGAACACCACTCTGCCTTCACACAGGGTGTTACATCCCTACACAGGGGAATGCTCTGGCTTTATTCAAAGCTGGATGCCACTGCCAATACTTGTAATCCGGGATTTAGCTTGTGCTGTTTTAATTTAGAGATCATGAAACCGGGACTTGATTTCAAGCAGGATTATGACCAGATAGAGACCTGAGAAGCTCTGATTTAGAGCCTGTAAACAGTCAGGCAAGTAGCTAAAGTGAATTTGCTTAGTTTAATCTATCAGACATCCTAGAGTTAAGACAGATTTACATTTAGTTTTAGCAAAGGATTGCTTCCCTCTCATCTCACTATTTTTTTCATTGCGCTGCAGACAAAGAAAACAAATGCGTGAGTGCACTTTACTGCATATAGCATAGACAAGATTTTTTAGAATCTAATTAAGAGACCAAAAATACTGCCAAGTCTGTATTGTGAACTCCCACTAGAAAAGTTGAATTATTATCCAGATTCTACCTTCTGTACCAGCATCCCCCTTCTCCACTTTGAAGCTGAATAGATGGTTCTTTTACACTGCTCACTAACCTAGGACCTCACAGCATTTGCCACAAAAACTGCTGTGCCAAATCCCAGCAGACATCCATCTAGCCTTACATCCCACTGTCAGTGTTCAGCACGCAGTGGAGAGGCCTTGGCCTTCCTCTGTTCCGTGCTGAATCAACATCAAGATTTCAGAACTTTTTGTGTTGTTGTTCTTTAGGGTTACTGAAAACAGCCCTGACTCCCAAAGCCAAATATAATTGGAATTGATTCTCAGAACAATGCAAGAGCAGAAAAACTACAGAGAGATGCTTCCAGAGGAAAACCTTTCCCAGTATATTTCCCACTAAATATTTTAGTTCTAAGCACGCAAACACTGATTTTTCTATAAGAAGGTTAAGTTCCAGCGTTATTTAAATGAATCTGTACTGAAAACAGCTACAAGATTATCAATTACTTAAACTAAACATTAACCTATTAAGAGAAGCTTCCATCAACGTAGGCTCAGAATGACTTAAAACCCCAAGCAACAAGTCAGTAGTTGCATTCCTCATTTTATCACCAAAGTCAACTGTTGCACCTCTTACAACAACCATAATTGAATTGGTGGCGAGGTTTAGGAATATGATTTGTTTGCTACAGAGCAGCAAACCCAGTGCCCTATATAACATTCAAAGAAACTTGTAAGTCGAACACACTGCTCAACCAAAATACCAATTTAGTTTTCCTTTATGCTGGTAAATACCACTTATCCAGAAGCTCTGTATGTCCTCATAGGTCATTACATAGCTAAGAATCACCAGCTCTCCAAGACAGCACAGATACTAGAGACAGACATACGTTTATAAGATTACAACACTATAGCAAATTCCTGTGTAGTTACATAATTCCTTCTTACACATCCCTTTTTTTCCCTTGTTCTTCCTCCATCCTTTGATTATTCTTCAGCCTTAACTCCAAGCCTTCCAATATAAAGTTCATAGGTCTAATATGCCTGTAGACTATAGATGAGGTACTCTTTACACAGATTTCTTTTTTAAAATATCGCTTTTAATTAGAAGCAGAACCATTTCATTAAAACAAAATTAAAGAAAAATAAAACTAAGGGCACAAATCTATGGGGTGACTTGACTCAGAACAGTATAAGTTAGCTAGAATGAATTAAAAAAACACAACTAAAAATAAGCTACTCAAATCAAATATACATACTTTTAATTAGTTTATATTTTAAAATGAGTGAAGCTTTTCCTTATGAACCATCCACATGGGAACAACGTTAATGTAACAGATGCTTCAGAATTAATATCCTATTGCTTTTAGAACATCATTACAGTGCTCTATATTCAGAAGATTGTCTTCTCTGTCCCAAGAGTTATGTAATTTTACTTTTAAAACACTGAAAACGAAAAAAAAAAGAAAGCTTACTTAGACAAAAACATAGATTTTTTGCTTGCTAGCAAAGATTTTTACTTCCTATGGAAAAGCAGGAATAGTACTAAAATTCAGGAAAATAGATTCATATAGCATGAGTCTCTCTGAACTCACACTATTTTAAAAAAAGGGAGATAAAGTGAGAAGTACAGGGAAAAAATACTAAGGCTATAATTAATTTATAAGGATAATTCCGATACGTGCATAAATATTCTCTGATGCAGCATAATTTAAGAGAAAACATTGCTGACCTCAAAGTCAATAGTGACAATTTAGACAAGCAATCAATACATGCCACTGAGCACCAAAGCTATTTATCTTACATTCTATTTTTGTGCTCTTTTAGGCCAAAATTGTAAGTGTCGATAACAGGCTTGAAAAATACATACCATATTATATCATATCATATCATATCACATCTCTCACTCTTACCCGGAACTGCTTGTGCAAGATAATTAAGTCTTTAAATTTTCTGATTTCAAAGACAAGAAAAAACTGTAAATTTTGTGGTTTGTGAAGGGGGTGAAAAAAAGAAAAAGGAAAAAGCTACATATCACATTCCATGATAAAGCCAAAAAGCGTTGCGGACCAAAGATATGGAGAAGGAGAGGAAGCTTTCCAGTCCAAAGGTCACACTAACACTACCTGCCTTGCTTTTGAATTCTTACTGACTCAAAGCTGCACCTCGGGTGCATTACTTAGCACAAGGCTTCTCAGTAGAACCTGAGACAAACACACAAAGCCTACCTGTTAATCCACAGCAAAAACTACAAAAACATGAAAGTAAGCAGCCCTCCCTCAGCTGCTGAGATCCATTTAATTCCATATAACAGATGTAAGCAGCACTTCTGTCAGCTCTAAGTCTACTAAGTCCAGTCTGCCAGAACCTTGTGTCACATTGTTTACAATAAGCTCCTACTGAAGCTTTCTTGGGCTGTGATATTTGTAAGGACAGGCTTCCATCCAATTCTCTGACATCTGACCATACATGTACTGCTACTGGTACAGGTTTTCACCTCAGTATGAGCTTCAGGAAGCTTTCACAGGATTCTCAGCCACCAATTTTCATGAAACTTGGTGAAAGTGCTGGTCTTTGGGACCTCCACCTGTCTGTCAAGCTTGACTGAGAACCACCAAGAGATCAAAGTCTGGGAGAGATACAGGAAAAAGTAAACAAGTGCACACGTACAGTACAAAGCTATGCCTTTAGATGACATGGCTAAAGATGCAGAGGTGTGTCTCCTGCTGAGCTGACCCTGGAAAGAGGTGACTGGCAGTCTGCTGACCCTCCTCAGATTTTAACCACCTCAGCAGCAGTCAATAGCTCTTGAAGTTTTCCAAAATCCCAAACTACAAAGATGAACATGCATCTCTTCTTCCCATGAGACTGATTCTCAATAAAATGTCAAATTAGGCTGTTAATTATATTTGCTTCATTATAAGTAGATGAAAAGAGTGAGAGATCATTTAGCTTGATTTTGTCAACAAACACAGTCTTGCTGCACATATCTCTATTGATGAGCCCCCAATCAACTACTAAATCTGCCAGTTATTTTCAGTGAAATTTGACATAATACGCAGTCCACGAAGTGATTAAGTCTCTGCATTTCATGCAACTGGAGTGGACAAGCAAAAGACTCATCATTAGTGCCTGCACTGAGAAACACAGCAGTGTAGGCTTACTTGCAATATCAGGCACCAGAGCACCTCCACAGGAAACTGCTAAAATAAGCGAGCTCCACAAAAGTCTGGGCTTTGTGTCTTCTGCTACCAATGCAGCTCTTTTTTTTTTTTTTTCTCTGAATAAATCAATGAATGGAACTAAGTAGGCCAAGCAGAAGTTATTTAGAATATTCTCAACTAATCCATTTCATAAGATAAGACTAAAAAGGAACAACACTGCTCCAAAATAAAAAACCCCACACATTCTAGGTTTTTATCTCTGCCTATTCCTGGGACTTTGCAACCATATTGCTGGGGTTTAATACTTCTTTCTTCTCTGCTGCTTTGTGAACGATCCAAACAAACACAAAGGAAGGAATTAACTGAATATAAAGATTTGTATTCACGGAATGCTGACACGCACAGAAAAAGAATAAACCAAAGAGCAAAAGCAGCTCTTTCCCCCTTTAATCTACTTCACCCAAAGTAATCTGCTACAGCTCATCTGCATTACATGTTTTGCTGCAAGCAGAGCTACACAACCTCCCTGCAGTACCTACTTTACACCAGAGGTAGAAGATGTGCACCCCTGGTTTCTGCAGGAGCACAGTACTCCGTGAGGCAGACAAGCTTTTAGACAAGCTCTACAGATTCAAAGAACAAAACCTCTGCAGGCAGAGGTTTCTGTTTGTTTGTTTTACATCAACAGCATTCCCTAAAAGAAATAGGACAGCAGGGTCCTTCTGAATTGCCAAGTGGCAGTAGTAATAGTGGTGGGGTGATGATACCCTAAACACCTTAATTATATAATACTCGCACATTTCTAGACAAAATGGGAACAACAGCCAAAGCATCAGAAGCAAAGCCAAAAGAAACAAAGCAAAGCCTTTTTGCAACACTGAAACTGATGCCTCCTTTTCTTTTTTTACTTTGTGAAGGGAAGGGGTGGGGATGTGGCAGGGCAGGGGAAGCAGAGCATAGCACCTTTATCTGTTGAAAATTGGCTACCAATCCCTGCTGCTATGGAACAAAAGCCTGACCCCAGGGAAGGCTACTTGCTCTCTTCTGGCTGTTCTATCCAGGGGGCAATTTAGAGGATAACTGTTGAAAACCTTAAGTCAGACAACTCTGGCAGAACTGGTCCTCTTTGCCCCCTGCTCCAGTGCCAAAATATAAAAATGCAATTCCAGTGCCACTACTCATTAGTAGTTTGCAAAGTCTCAGACACCAGTCCACAGAATAACTGAAAACCCTAAAAAAAATCCCAATTCCTTTGGAAAATACCATCAGCTTATTTGTGTATTCTTTGTCAATTATTTTGTGTCCATCAAAGTTTAGGGGATTGTTTTATGCTGGGGGCGGCCCATCCATGAAAAACGTTATACTAAGATCTTACAGATGAAGGGTGGGAAACAAAGCATTTTAGGCAGAACTGCACATCTACTGCCAATGCCAAACCTGATCTGCTGAGTTTCCACTTCCAAGGCCACCAGTCTGTAAGTCTTTACATGCCTACAAAAGATGAAGTAACTTTGTGACCAAGTATGCTGCTCCCTGACAGACAAGACTACCCGATTTCAGACAACATCTTTTCTTGAGAAAGTCCCATATTTTAGCAAAACTTCTCATTACAGAGCACCTCAGAGGTTGTTCCCTTATTTTGGTTCCATTAGCCCAGTGCCTGAAGAAGTACATGCTGAGCCACAGGACAACAGATGGCGTACAAGCAGACTCCAGAAAAGGGTGGGTTTTAATCTGTTGCATAATTGTTCACTAGTAGAAGATTGACTCTAAGAAAACCAAAAGGGCCAATTTTTAGCTGCCACACACCCCCAGAAATGTAACAGGAATAACGACTTAAAGGGCATTAGCATGAGCCAAGTAGCAGAAGATTACACAGAATGTGTGGGGCTTTCTGATTAGGCACTGTAGTGAAGCCCTACAGTGAGTAACTTCCTACTCAATAAGATTTTTGCCATCAATTAAAACACACAATTAGCAATGAATCCACCTGGAGTGCTAAAAGCAGGTCTATCTGTTCCTTCTCAAGTTTCTGAGGTCATTTTATAATTAGCATTTATCTAAGACTTTTACAAAAAAGTAACTAAAGCTTCCTACTCACGAACTTCCTTTGGATAGCACTTGTTCGTAACCAGTTAGACAAGGATTTCAATTAAACCTAAAAGCATGTTCTTGCACAAATGTTGTTCAGAAGTGTGAATTATAGTCTCATTAACTGATGAACAAAAACAAAGCAAAAAGCCACCAAAGTCAGGACACTAAAACAAAGGCCTCTGGTCTCAAGATTGAGCCTATTTATTTTTTTCCAATTCCTGAGTACTGCCTACAAGAAGTGTACTCTATCTTCTGTGACACCAAGGTAAATGTGATCATGAACACAGAGAAAGTCTGAATACTGCACAGGGAGAGACGCAACTGAGGGCCAACAAGGCAGGCAAACTGCAGGCCTTTCACAAAGGGGTAGTTAAAAGGAAGACTTTATTACAGAAGGTACTTCCAACAGAGGAAGAAAAGTAGATGGAATAAGTGAAGACTGGAACACTGTTTACATTTAAAGCCATCTGACCTATAGATGACAAAAATGAACTGTTTTCCAGAAATAGAAAGCCAATTTTCCACTAGAAGTTAGAAGTACCTGAAGTGCTCAGCTTAAGAAAGCAAAAGTTTAAAACAGACACCTTTGATGTCTGTGGTTACCTGCTGAAGGTGTACCTGAAGGAGGAGAAAGACTCTTTTGACTGAAAGGCTTAAGAATAAAAGGGCATAAACTAGTCGCAAGTAAGCTTACGCTAGAAATGAGAACATATTTTTAATCAGGACAACAAGCTTCTGGAACAGCCTCTTCCTATGACTGCCAGGAAAATGCAAGTGAACAGACAAAAAGCCACCTCAAGCCTTCACTAAATAATGTAGGCTGCCCACCTGACATTTTACGTCACAGATCAAGAGTTGCTTTAAAGAAACAGTAAGCAGAATTGATGGCTGGGCATGTCTATTCCAATCTTGTGTTAGTGAGTCAATGAAGCCAAGGTAAATGATCACTAAAACAGGTTATCAGATTTCCATGTGTGGTGATGATTACTTGAGAGGGGAATTAAACTCCTCAAAAACCAGAATTGCTGTTTACTCTGTCTTTGACCTCTCCTGGTAGCTAATTCTGCAATTGTTGATACAGTACACAACTATTGTACACAACTACACAGAAATACCAAAGAATATACAAATTATACATTTTTATGTCACAGCTTTTGCAAAACACTGCCCCATGATAAGATTTACTTTTTATTCACACCAGGGGTTCCAGGCGATAGGTAGTAAAGAGCAGCTGGAGTAGTAAACGAGGAAAAAAAATTACTCAGTCAGGTGAAACAAGATTGGCTGGCTTTATCATGCACTACCAGATCCTCTTAAGTAGTTCCAGATTCAAGAAGCCTTTTGATAAACAGGGACATTTCTTTCTCTTGTATACAAATTCACAAATGTTCCTAAAACACTCTGAATAATAAAAAAATACAACATAGTAGACATCTGAGGTCCCTTGGCTCATCCTTCTTTCTTCTGCCAAGGCAGCCATACCTACATCTTATACATTTTGTAGTACTTTGAAAGCTACGAGACAAGACTGTTCCTTAAATATCATGCAAGGATCAGGCCTACAAAAAGACAGCACATGTACAGTATTGAGCATTTTCCTATGGATATATTCTCATTTTATAGGAAGTATTGTTATTCCTCTCCTCAGTGTGCATACATTACTCAACAGTAACTTTACAATACTATTTATTTACAACTAAATAAACCCTGCACAAAAATCATACACTTGCTCTTTCAGTATAAAAACACCCCACTTACTAAAAATCCTAGTTATCTTAACATTATCCAATGCAGCATGGTTTTACAGTAATGAACATCAACTCCAATAATAACTGCTCAAAACAGGACAACTCTGAAGAGCAAAGCTACTTCTCTCCTTCCCCAAGTTCCAAATGATGCCTTCCTCCCCCCTCCTCAGTCCTGCTCTACCTTGGAAATTCTCATTAGGCGTTGGCCACTGTGTAATGAGTTGGGCAGTGAAGTGTTCCTTGACTGGACCAGGAACCAGCCCCACCATGGTTAAGGTGAGGGCAACACTGACCATAGGAAGGAACTCCTGTTGCCTGACCAAGGAGGGAATAGGAGCAGGAGTAATCAGTCATCCCCTGGCAGGCCTGGAACATTCCTTACCTGAACCGTAGCCTGAGCGGAACAGTACCACAGTTACTGGATTTTTGAAAATTCCAGCAATTACCAACCAAGATTGTGTTCAGGGTGGAAATGTATGGATGACTAAAGTCAAACATCTAAACAACCCTAAAAACTGGGCCTGAAGAAAGCCCTTTGGCTCTCCTGGACTGTAGCAGGCTGCCACCAGCAACTCCCCGAGTGGGATGTCTCTCAGAGCTCACAGACTCTCCAGTCTGCAAAGTTCTGAGGACCAGCACCCAAAGCTGATGACACGGCCTGGGCTGAAACCTTGCATTCCTTGAGGCTCAACCCTTTCCCATTGAGAAATGCCAAGATATTTGAAGTGAGTGTTTCACTGAACTCGAGGGGAATTTTTAAACAGGTATACCTCTATACATTTATACCCTCATATCCCTGTATATAAATGTATCTCTTTGTGTCAGTGTGTGTGCATGTGTGAAATGACTTAGATACCCTTTTAGCATGAATGTTACCATCTTGGATGCATAATGAAGTCACCGTAGCAATTACAGTAAATCCTATCACTTTGTATATCAATTTGTAGATGTTAAATTAGTCAATGATTAAGTGCTGCTAAATCCTTTAGATATTGATCATTGACCAAGTCTGAGACTAAGACTGGCTCTAGCTGCACCTCAGCTCCATCAGGAGTTTAGAAAGCAAGGGGGCCCACTCTGAATCTCATGACTCAACAGGAGCGTCTCCCTTACCCTTTTGCGTCTTCAGTCTCTGTGTAAATAATTCTAAATGAATCCTAACTCGGTTTTTCCTTTCTTAATCCATGAGGATTTTTTCCATTTTTTTCCTCCCCCCACTCCGATCCTCCTCCCCATCCCACTGCAGGGGTGGGGGGCAGCAGGAAATAAGTTGGCTGCATGGTGCTTAGTTGTGAGCTCAGGTTAAATCCAGGCAACACCTGTTTTTGCTACTACCTTTGACGGTGAATCTTTAAGCAACCTAAACCACTCATTTGTGACAAATTGGCATATTTGACTGGATGGCAAACAGAAGCACAGATTACTCAGGAAAGCATGGAATAAGTCCAAGTTCCAAATTCTCAGAAGAACGGGGTTGTGTTAACTGGCATGATTGCACAGCTATGAAAGGACAGCTAAAGGTGGCTGGGGCCAGATAAAGGATGGAAAAGGAATTATTTGCAAAATGCTAGGTACCTGGTTAGAAGCTGCTTATCAAGATATCAGGAATAACAATAAAAGGGTACTAAACCCAAGGGAAGAAATAAAACTCCTAAAGGCAACTGAATTAATACTATCTTTGAAAACAGAGCAGCTGCAAAATCAGTTAAAGGAAGAAAACGAGAAAAAAAGTTGGAGGAAAACATCAGATTTATGTTTATGTGGGCTCTCCATCCTCCTGACATCATACAGATTAGGAAATTAATTGTATCCCCTGAAGAATGGGATGGGAACATATGGGATGACCCTGATGACAGCAAACTGAGGAAAGCTGATTCTTTGTTTCCCTCAGATTCCTCTGAATATGAGCCCAGACCCATCACTAAAGCAAAATACATTCTCATTCCTGTTGGCCCTCAACAACTGATAAAATTCCACACAGACACAGGAGCATGAATTTCAATATTAATGCAACAGGATGCTGAGAAGCTGGGTGTACAACTTGGACAGCACAGAGTTAAAACCACTGCAGTGAATGGAGCAAGTGTTATTAGCCAGACCACAAAACTTAATTTACAGCTCTGGGCAAGATGCGAATGTTTACTTGCTTTGCAGTGAAAGATCACAATGGAACTACTTTGGGTTTCGATATTTTGAATATCCAAGCCTGGTGCCTGATGGTCAGCAGTGTGTGGTCCTTTGGTTCAAATCGTGCCCCTAAGCCTGACAGAAACCAGGGGGTACAGTGCATGTACTTCGTGCAGTCCTGGCACTCCAGATCCAAAGATGACCAATGTACTGCGATGCCCGATTCCTGCTGCGGCACAAAATGGAAATTCTGGGGTAACAGCAGACTTAGAAAAACAGCACATTATTTCCAGGACCCACTGTGCCATTCACCCACTTGGCCAGTCTGAAAACTGGATGGGAGGTGGCATCTAGCAACTGATTATCAGCTTTTAAATGACAACATGGCGCCACTAAGAGCTGCAGTACCCAATAATGCAACTTTAACAGCTACAACGAGCCACGCACTGTGGACAGCAGCACCAGATGTGACAGATGTGTCCTTTATGGTCACTCCCCTTGCAGGAGGATAAAAAGTAACTTTCTTTTACTTGGGAAGGTTCACAACATACCTTTAACAGACTTCCACAGGGGTATAAACAGTCACCCACAATTGCTCATCCCATGTTTGCTGTACTTTCAGAGACAGTCTCACTCCCTCAGAATGTGAAACTGTACAGATCTATAGGTGATATTCTAATTAGAGGAAATTCCCTTGAAAAGGTGGGGCAAGTGGCAGCAGCAGCGCAGCAAGCACTACACAAAGCAGAAGTTGAGATGGCACCTGAAAAATGTCAGGGACCAAGTAGAGAATCCAAGTTTTTGAGCACTTGGTGGATAGGGGGTGGTGTGGTGATTCCTTAAGATATCTTAAGAGAAACAGAACATTTGCAAATGCCCCATTCTAAAAAAGAGTAACAGCAGCTTATGGGTACTTTAAGGTACTGGAAGAAACACATACCTGGATTTCCTATCATTTCTCACCCACAGTACCCACTTTTAGGAAAGGAAAATCACTTTGTATATGTTAAATTAGTCATTGACTAAGTGCTGCTAAATCATTTAGATATAAACCATTGATCAAGTTGGAGACCAAGACTGAACTTAGCTGCACCTAAGCTCCATCAGGAGTTTGGAAAGCAAGGGGATCCACCCTGAACCTTGTGACTCAACCAGAGTCAACCCTTATGCTTTTGAGTCTTTGGTCTCTGTGTAAATCATCATAAGTGAATTCTAACTGGAGTTTCCTTAGGATGTTTCATCCATGTAGTCAGCAACAGAGAGAACCTTGACATCCAAGTTTGTTAAGTTGCTCTTTTACAAATTTGTGTTACTGCTACTTTTGCTAATACCTTTAACAGCGATTATTTAAGTGACCTAAACCACTCATTCACACCAACACCAACTGAGAAACTTCCGCATTTTCTTTAGAAACATTTGTAAGTGGTAAACACATTTATGTGGGAAAGGTCATCATGAGATTCCACATTGCCATTTCCAACTCCAAATTAATGCTCTGAAGCTCCAAAACGGCCCCATGAAAGATGAACAAAAGCAACCGGGCAATTCAAACACACATCAGGCTAGAAGTTCAACAATTAGAATTCCCATTCTTTTATAATTCAAGTGTGACCACTGCTGATTTGATATGCAACAGCCAGAATACACAGAGACACCCATACAACTCTGCAGCCTTCAGACTATGCAAATGAACTGACCTTGCTTCTTGCATATTTGCATTATTAATTGCCACTGGAAATCAGCAGACTCTTGTTTCCTCACAGCTGTGCACACCCTGCACAGGGAACAGGCACCAGTTGCAGAGTGCGGCTCCATCAGTGAACAGGCTGCTGGGTCACTAAACACTTCTAAGTATATCCCATTACATGTTCACGTACAGTATTTTTTAATATTGTCAAACAGCACCTGTGGGTAGCCGACAAAAGTTTCTGTTCCAAGAGATGCCCGTTTCCTCCAGGCGTGAAGATTTTTGGCCTGAAAACTACACCTTTTTTTATAAGGAGCACAAGGTAAGCCCTCAGGGGTCGGATTTCACTTGTGTTGGATCATACCCACTCCTATGAATAGCTTCTTGCA
Source organism: Pachycephala philippinensis (assembly GCA_013397055.1). Taxonomy (NCBI): domain Eukaryota; kingdom Metazoa; phylum Chordata; class Aves; order Passeriformes; genus Pachycephala; species Pachycephala philippinensis. Next base: position 80,201 of record VWZT01005374.1, read on the forward strand.
GCACAGGGCTTTTAAAGACCGCTGAGGCAAACACAGCGCAGTGCAAAGAGCTATTCCTAGGACCGGGAATGACGCGACACGAGCGAGATCGGTGGGAATTTCTTCCCCACGTGGCTCGGTGGGAGCGGGAGGGCACCCGTGGCGCAGGAGGCGCTCGGAAGCGGGAGCTGCTGCTCCGCACCCGCGGCAGCCCCGCACCGCGACCGCGCTCGGTACCTCCCGTTCGGGCGGCGCAGCCTGCGCTGCTCTCCGCCGCTCCACGGTACGAGAGGCTCCCTCCCCATGAACCCCGCGGGCTCTCCGGGCGCTGCTCCCACTGCCCCGGGCACAGCATCCCCCCAGCCCTCCCCTCGCCTCACGCCCCCCTTACCTGCCCCCCTTGCCCC
>VWZT01005374.1:81010-105099 GCA_013397055.1 Pachycephala philippinensis
CTCAGAAGTCGTTGCGTTAGGAACAAAATAGCTTTCCAGAACAATCCTTTTCTAATCCAATAAAGAGGAGAGAGCGCTTCGCCTTGGCAAAGACCTGCTACGGCGCTCGCAAACTGTGGAGTATTTTATTCCAGCAACTAACATGTTCTTTAACTGAAGTTCCGGGGGGGTGGGGGTGTTAGACGATTAAAGTGTCCTTAACTGCGGCTGGATCACGGCCAAGATTCCTTAAATTGGTTATGAAATGTCAGTAATCCGAGCCCGGCTTCACGTGTTACTTCCAGCCACCACTGCGAGAAGCTGGGTACCTACGGCGTGACCCGCTGCCTGCAGAACTCTGTCCTGGCTAGAAGGGTTTGAACACGATCAGATGGAGAGCATAATATTATCAGCACCTTGAAAATTTTCTTGTCTCTGGTCTTCTGCACACAGGTAACAGTGAGAAATTTGATTCCTCAGACTGCCCCAGGATAAATCTACCTGAAAAAGTGATGTGGGTAAAGAGGCAAAGGCTTCTCAGAACCAGAGATTCACAGAATGTGTCAAATTGGAAGGGACCACACGGGTCATCTAGTCCAAGCTCGCTGCTGAAGCAGGGTCATCCTAGAGCACATGGCACAGGATTGTGTCCAGAGGGTTCTTGAACACCTCCAGTGAGGGAGATTCCACAACCTCTCCAGAAAATCTGTTCCAGTGTGTGGTCACTTGCACAGTAAATAATTTCTTCCTCAAGTTCAGGTGGAACTTTTTGTACATCAAGTTCTGCCTTTTGCCTCTGGTTAATGTATAAACTAGAAGATCATGTGTAATAGCCGTAAGGCCTAAATGAATGACTGCTGGTGCTAGTCTATAAGAAGCACATTAAATTAGTAACAGAACCTGACCTGTATGAAGTAGAATTGAAAGAAATTATTTTTTTCAAACACAAGACTAAATTTAGTTTTTCTGAAGTACCCAAGCCATGAAAAGTGTTTGGAAAATGCCTACAGTCCTTACAAACTGCTTAGTCAAGATTAATTTTTCATTGAGTGGAGTGAGATACTAGAAGGCAAACCAATGATTTTAACCTTTACATATTAGGTTTAAAAGCAGAAGGAAAATGTGTTGGAAATACATCAGTTTTAGTTTGCTGCATACTTGAAACACATTTAATATGCAATTGAGTGCTTGTCAGCAAATAGTAGTACTAGGGGAAGCATTTACACAAAAAATGCTATTATTAATCACTATTTATATTTGATTTGCCTTTCAGCAAGTTCAGCTGCAGAAATAAAAACTGGTCCAACTACTAATATTTATCTATATTTGCCTACATTCCTTGTACCCAGTATGTTAGGTTCTCCCCCCATGGCAGGTGATCTGATGGGGATTGATCTTATAAACATACCTGGCAGTGATTATTTCTTTGCAGGCAAAACAGAGCACCTAATCATTTCATATCTTACTTTCCCTATGGTATTACCTACCATATTCAAGGATAAATACCTGTATCACCTACAAACCAGGAGAAGTCTGTTTCTCCACATTATACAAACAGGACATCCAGGTCAAAAGGATGATACGTATGCATTTTTGTTAGTCATGTAGGAAATGGTTACAAACATAGTGTAGTTGTAGAGGATTGGCCTTTCCTAATCCATTTTTCTGTTGCATTCTCTACAAGATTTTTAAAGCCAAAGATTTTACCTAAGCCTCCCAACTTCATCGCCATCTGTATGATACTGACAGTGTGCACCTGTATGTAAATCATGAGGTGATCAGACCCAACCATTAACCCAATTTCCAGAAGTTCCCATAAGTAAAAAAGTTTCAATTCTTGAGGGTTTTTATGAGGACTAGTATTTTGGGGAAGCAAGCTGATATTGGAGTGTCTAAACATGGTTTCAAGGCCCCTAGTTTTAAGCATGCTTTTAAAAAAATGCCCATATAAAAATTAGATCGTTTCCAAGATTTAAGAATCATGAATATGTATACTATGAAAAGAAAAATTGATCTGGAATATAGCTTCTAGATAATGTTAAATTACTTTTCTGAAAAACAAAAGATTTTGAGTTGGGTTATATTTTGATTCTGGTTATAACAATTCTATAAAAAATACACCATTTTCATTATGCTCTTTCTGAGCAGATTTGCTCTTCTGACAGTACAAACTTAGAGGGTACCTCTAGCACACAAATTATAGTCCAGGCACAACATGTTGGCCACAAGAGCTGGAGACAGAAGAGACAGAAATTTTATTCCCCAGGCTGCTTGCAAACTTAAGATGCTTGTGTTAAATTTGCATAGTCCCCCTGGATAAGCATCTCCTGTCTGACACAGAGAAGACATGATGGATACCAGAGCAGTACTCATCTACCAAAGATAGCCAGTCCATAGCATTCTGATTTTTTTTTAATGTTTGTTTGCCTAATTATTGCCCCGAGTGGGCAGCTGGGATATTTTTAGGACAGCAGCAGCAGATGAGAAGAGCAAGAATCAGTGTGGAGCTGTGTATATTTTAGCAGAGTTCATCCCCAGGGAGTTGTGTTTTATTGATCTCTGTGTGTTCCATCTGAAAGCAGAGGAAGGTCTGGTGAGAGACTCCATTTTAGGGGTTTGGGGCTTAACTTTCTCCCCACATAGCAGTAACACTGATCTATAACATTTCACAAAATCTTTGTGCCTTTAGTGTTTTAAAGAAAAAATATTAAAGGAGATTACAGGGTAATGAAGGGCTTTATTAGTTTAAAGGGTTGTAAATTTGCATCCCAAGAATGTGTTTTATTCTTTTTCAGGTGTTCATAATCTAAACAGATTCACTGTCCTATTGAGGATTTATCAGTCCTTTCCTTACCTTTCTTACGGTTTTACAAGAAATAGATTTTGCTTATCTTCCCAAACAGAAGAAATGTCTTACTGCTTCCCCATTTCAGCTTTCTGATCCAATAAGTGCAGATGCAGAGGAGTTCCCAGACACCTTTGGGAGTGCCCAGTGTTATTCCATCCTAGGTGCAGGATCTGACATTTCACTTGTTAAATTTTGTCCCTTTGATCACTAGCCGGTGTTCCAATCTATCTAGATCCCTCTGTAAAGCCCCCTACAGAGTCAACAACACCTCCCAGTTTGGTGTCACCAGCAGATCTGTTAATGGTGTGCTCAGCTCCTGCATCCAAATTGTTGATAAATCTATTGAACAGACAAACTTCCCTGGTCACCAGCCAGATGTGGCCCCTTTCACTACAGCCCTTTGAGCTCTGCCTGCCCTTCAGCCAGTTCTTCACCCAATGCGTCATGAACCTGCTCATCCCACTGCTGAACAACTTGTCCACAAGGGTGCTATGAGAGACAGTAACAAAAACCTCACTAAAATCCAGAAGAACTATATCTACCTTCTTCCCTTTATCCACTAGGCAGCGACCCTATCACAGAAGGATATCAAATTAGTTAAACAGAGCTTTCCTTTTGAGAACCCATATTGACTGTGTCTGATGACTGCATTATTCTTTAAATGCCTTTCAGTAGTACACAGTATAATCTTCTTAATTTTTCCACTTAATGTTTTCTGAATTAACTTCCAGTTAAGGAAGATTTGTTTAAAATTGTCTATTATTTTGCTGACCCTTTTAATTTTTTAATTAAGTTTTTGCATCTTCTTGTCTGTTTGGAGGAGTAGCTTTAAGTTTTGCTGAATTAGGTCACAGTTATCCAAACATACCAATATAGCAATAATAAATGTTACAGTCTTAATTGACTCCTTGACATCTTCATGACAATCAAAAATAGAAATGGACTCAAAACTGCCCATATGGCAGCAACTAAATCTTGACAAGCACATCTCAGAGAGCAAACAGGACTGTCTTGCAGAGATGTGGAACATCAAATATCCAATAATCAGGCACCAGCCAGCTGGTGGGGTTAGCTACTTCATGTGCAGCTAGAATACAGTTATTTTTAACAAGTGGCACGAAGACTTCAGGATGCATGTACAGAAGAGAATAAGGTTTGTAAAAGTCCTGCTGAGACCTACAACAGCAAATACACTTTTTAATCAAATGCCTGGTAAAGAGATGAGATGTTGGGGAATTGCGAAGCAAATTGGCCACATATTGTTTATCATTTCATTATTACCTATCACTGGATAGATAATATTCAGGCTATATTTCATTTAAAATAATTTACATGACCTGGTGCTATTTTCCCCTCATGTTGCTTACCTTGCACTCGGATGGATGTGCTCTGCTGGAGAAAGCACCAGGTGGCTGCTTCATTTGTTGTAGCAGATGCAAGGTCAATGAGCTGGGACCACAAAATAGGGGTTACAAGGCTGAGGGTCATTGCTGCTTGGGAGAACCAACAAGACCAGGAAAATCACAAAGCTATATCTTTCACATTGCTTTTTTCCCCCTTAGTTTCTGCGTGTTTGACTTGCAAAAGGCATTCCAGTTTGTAGAGCTGAGGACTCAGAGCTGAAGGCTGAGCAAACGGGAACATTGTGTGAGATGGTGAAAGAGCTAACTCTGGAGCAGCAGGTACTCACAATCTGTCCAGGCTCTGCCTCAGCTTCCCACTGTAAGATGCAAATAGTTCCACCCTCATATTCCTCCAGGATGCTGTGGAGAGGCTTTGTGAAGCAATCCGTGATGAGCACCACAGAGAAGCTCATCAGGGAACAGTTCTACATGGAAAGCAGAATTTGTGAGTAAATCAGGCCTGGGGCTACACAATGAATAACAACACCGAAACAGTACTGACTAACTGCTCATTAACTGAGCACTGCCTATACTGTGCCTTGTGGGAATTCCTGCAGTGGCGATCTGGGATAGTAGTACATACAAATGAGAGAAGCAAATGGAATATGCATAAACAAACCTACCTCTGACATTTCTTAAACAAGTGCTTAACTTGGCCTCTTTGATGATCTTTTAATGTATTTTTTTCATTCATTCAGATTCTGTTTAAATATCCTCAAATGTATTCACACCCCCATTGCAAGTATTTGTTTAGCTGGTGTGGACAGAACTGTAAAGAAATGTAATCACTTTTATGGCCTTCTAATTTCTATTTCATGGTTGCTTTCTGTAGTAATTTTCCCGAGTGTGAAGCAAACTCTCAGAACAAAAAAAAGCATGTGAAGTCTGAGAAAGAAGACATCAGAGAGGCTGCTATCTGTAACTTTTTTTAATATTCTCAAAGTTTCTGTAGAGGAATTTTTTCTCGAGAATCTTAGCACCTGAAGTTTTGTCACTTGATCTTTAAAGGATATGACTGACATGTTCATATCGGCACTGCAGATGTATATATTGGTAATCTATTTATGGGTATTGTGTTCTGATGAGTAGGATAAAAGCTGGTGTGCTCTCCAGGGGGAAGCCTCTCAGACAAGAATCCATGCTAGTGAACAGTTTTTGCAACAAGAAAGTTAAGGATAAAAAGTCACGTGAGCCACACTTGCCAGAGACAGGTTGTTATACTGTAAATGTCTTTAAAGTCACTACTTGAAAGGTTTTTTAAAAGTCACAATGGTTCTTTTCTATAAAGTATGGCTTATTCCTTCCTTCTGCTGAAAACTTTTGTGTGTCTTTAGAGTATGCCATAGAGAGAATGAAGGGCTCAAGGATCTCATCTAAAGCTCAAAGACACAAGAGGATATGGTGCAGTGAGAAGCTACACAACAAATACATTTTGTGGAATGGGTGGTGGTTTGAAATACATCCTTATGGCATGCCTAGTGTATTTTCCATAAAATGCCATTCTAAGTATGAGCAGTGGCCTAAGCTCTGTTCTGGCTGTATTATAATGCTGTGGCATATGAGGAAGTATTGGGCCCAGACTCTGGTAATTGGAGAACACCCCGCACACCCAAAATAAAAAACCCAACAGGCAGGAGTGAAGTTTGAGTTTGAAGGAACAGAGCAGCAGTCAGTGAGAGCTGCTGGATGCTCTCTGGGCTGGGGGCTCGCTCTGGCCTAGAGCTGAGCCTTACTGCTGTTAGCACCCACTTCACCTGCTCCAGGGAGAAAAGGGCACAGCCCTTTGGTGTCTCAGCAGCACTGAGCAACAGGCATCTGAGTTAAACTGGAAAATGAGCTCCAGCTGATACACTCAACGACTTCCACAACTTTTGAAGGCATTTTTAGCTAGACACCCAACCTGTTTAACCAGGTAAATTGTCTGTTGTGTCTTCTTAATCTGAGCAGTCTGGAACTGAAGCATGGGGTTTAACTGCACCCCAGCAGTGCAGCAGTGCCACAGTGCCAGGTAAAACCTTACACAATGCAGCCCACAAAAACAGGAGTGCTGGCTCTCTGTTTTGGACCGTTTGTGTATTAATTTAGGATCCCCCTTTTGGTCATTACTAGTTGGTGTTGGTACTTTTTTATCTCAGTCGGCTGTTTATCACTTTATCAGTAGGTGGCAGTAATAGACGAGCCTATGCAGTTTCTACTTGTAATAGGAATTTGGGAAAGAAAACACCCAATTTTAGGGTAAAGCTGCTCATTTTGTTTGTTCACAAGTGTGAGTGGTGTAAATGTACTTGACAAACTCAGACGTACATCTTCCTCTAACAGACAGAAAAGTTGTTCCCATACCAGTTCGGGTATTTATGGCTGTACTTAATTTAATAGTGCTATAAAGCTGAAATCAATTAGATGCAAATGCACAATATTTGCCTAAAGATTAAATATGCAGGTGCCTGTCAAATCTTATGTAACACCTATTCTGATAAATTTGCACACTATTTTTCACACATTACTATTTAAGTCAGTCTAACGACTTTAAGTATTAATTACCAGTAAAAGAAGCCTGTATTTCCTAGGAACCACTCCTCCCCCGAGTTTTCTTTACTCTCCTTGAAGAAACAAATCCATATTCTGATGCAGACCCAAAGGACAGCCATAATTATGGCATTTTGTGGGAAAATTATGTATAGAGATTTTTATCCCTATATAATGAAGGTATAGGAAAAACTACATAATGAGATCCTCCCAAAGTACATAGTTACTCCTTTGATATTAGAAATCCAACTGGGTAAACGACTGCCTTATTGAAGTTTAGGCTTTAATATGTACCTTTACAGACTGTTGTTCCCAAAGTGTTCTTTCCTTCTGCTGGAGCTGATCCTGTTGTAAGCCACTGCAAAAATGCCTGGTTACAATGTCCTTATGAATCAGTGTTTACCTTAGTGCCACTGACAGCAAAGCTGGTATTTTTTTAACCAATGGTGTGATGTAGAATAGCTTAAACTTCCTTCCATATTTTTTTTCTCCTTTGACCATAATTTCTTAGAGGCTAGCTTAAAAAATTTCCCTCTCAGCACCAGCCAAGCACCCTACTACTAATTTAATACCTGGTATAGGAAGTAAAGAAGGGGAATCTATTATATAATAGAGAGGAGGCAGGTAGTTTTTAGTATTGAAATGGTAGCATCTTAAATTCAAAGTAAACCAAGGAGATTTATCTGAAGGAGGCAAAACAGCCAGCCTCAAATGTGCTACTGAGATGTTACAATTTACCACCAATCCACCACTGGGAACTCTGATTTCATCAGAGCAGCAAGAGCTGGGATATAAAGAAAGGATTACTCGTAACATGTCAAAAACTCCTTGAATCCAATTCTGTTCTGAAGTTCTCACTCTGTGAGATGACAGCCCCAGCTCACACAGTTAAGAGAGAGCACCCATTACTTTCTGGGCCTGAACTACAAATAAACAAGCCTAGTGGCATATGAAATGAAACACAGAGAGAGAGAGAGGAGTACAATGTTAGGATGGCAGCAGGCCTGGTCTTGTTTTTATTGACGTTAGTAGGAATCAAATCAGACCATTTGATGAAAATATAAACTCATTGCTTCAGCCTACAGGAAACCTTTCTGTTATATAAATCCACATGCCAAAGAGCTTTTTATTTTTTTATATCTTTGTATACTTCATGATATGATATGTATTCATTATTTAGAAAAATGTACAAAATCATTCAGATATTTTTGTGTAGAGCTGAGGCAAGATGCTTAAGCACGAAACTCAAGCATCAATAGCAGATTATCCAGGCTGCCTCAAATGTCAAAGCAGCACAAAATATAATAATGACAAAGACATTTTATGGTTTGCAGGGATTGGAGGAAAAGATATTCTTTTAAATATTGATTTGTGGATCAAGTTGGCATTAAAAAAAAAAGCAAACCAGATGATGCCATTCTCTTTCAGAAAGTCAGTTTTTTGATGGTGTTCTTAAGTAAAGTAACATATTTGTATGCGGTCCAAAGCTGTTACAATTTTATTTGGAGTGCTGATCTTCCAAGTGCACCTCAACCTCTTCCCCTTCAAATTACTGATTTGCCAACAGTATATCTGCATTCAAGGAACTGGTAAATTAGGCCCAAGGATATCAGAGAAAGCTGTTCTGTTTTCCAGTAAGGAATTATGCTTCTACAGTTTAACCTCTTCAAACACATTATAGACATCTGCTAACATAAATATGCACTTTATGGTACTCCATGGTTTTTTTTTGTTTTTTTTTTTAATTAGAAGCATGGAATCATCTTAATAGATACATTTTCTTTTTTTTTAACCTAATGAAAGTTGTGAATTGATGAAAGAAACCACAAACATGGGAAACAGCTATTTAAAACATAACTCTAATACATTCACAACTCCTTGAAGAAAAATTTTGGAGAAAACCTGAAGATCAAAAGAATTACATTCTCCTCTTGTGAAAAATAATTCTGGATTTTTGTAAATGCAGCTCTTGTAACTGGAGATGTTCAAAAGCACTGTAAAATGTTTCAATCTCAGGATGTCAAACACTAACCCTAATTGGAAACAGAAAGCAAGCTGTTTGCAATACTGTAATAAGCTGTGGCAATTTTGTTATTTTAGATGGGAATGTTAATGATGAGCCACAAATGCAAGTTGTTACAAAGCCTTTGAGAGTAAAGCTGTATGCCCTATATTCTCCTCCCATGCTGTTCCAGTTAAAACCATACATGCGGAAGGACAAATGAAAATGTTGCCATGGTGATCAGAGCAGTTACCAAATCATGTACGCTGTAGGAAGGATTCCCTAAAGAACCTTATTAAGCATTTTGTTGCTCTTTTTTAATAAATATTTTCAGAAAGCCTTTTTTATTTCACTGTCAATAAAATAGCTACTCAGTTAGCTAAACCCTATTTATCTATCCTGAAAATAAAAACACACCATGCATTAAGAAATATTCTTCTTAAAAGTTAGAAATGGGATTCTTAAGCTGAAAACTTTAAAATAGGAACCAAGGATGAGCCTACCAAAAATAAGACCTGTTCAAGACACTTGAGTGTTTTTCAGCATAGGTATGTCAAGCAGCTCTGTGCTTACTAAGCTACTGATGTCTTCAGCTGCCCAGTTAAAAAAACAAATCTTTGAATGAAAGACATCCCAAAAGCCTGTTGGTTAAAAGGTATATTGTTACGTAGGGTTTATTTACAATAATATTGCATGTGAGACATGAGGTGAATTCTGCCAGCAGCAGAAGCACAGTCCAAAGCCCCCTATCTCGTGTGACCACACTGGGAGCTGAACACAGTCGGGTGAGGCACATTAGCCAAGTTGAATGGCAAAGAAAACAAAACCTGTACCATGCAGATATCTTGTATTTCCACTGCACAAAACAGTACAGCAGACATCGATGGAAATTGCTAAAAATAAGCTGGAGAAGGTACATGCACTTTGGGGGAAATGCACATGGCTTTGTTCACCAAACTGCCCTTTTTAGCATCTAAATTGAGCATTTAAGTATATCCCAAGGCCCTCAATTCCTCAGCTAGTTCTTTGCCTTGCAGGTACTTAAGATATTTATGGAATGCAAGTTTGTGCAGAGGAAGGGAGGAAGCTTGATCTGTTACGGGTGTCTGTTCAGAGTCTCAGCTCAGACTGGTTCAGTTCTCCCAACAAAACTGTCTCGTGCCTTATGGGGCTGACATGCACTGTACATATGAGGTACTGCAGTGTGAGAACTGTCCTAATGGACCAGATTGGAGAGGAGCTTTCATTATTTTTTTAAGAAGAACAGAAAAAAAAAATCTGTAAAGTAACAGATGCTTCCATCAGGTGCCTTGTATGAGCTTAATTTTACTTCTTGAAGAAGGCAGTCTTATTTCACACCTCATTCTTTTCCTCTCACTTTTAAAGTCGAAACAAAAAAATGTCCCAGAACCTCCACAAATTACTTGCTGACAACTTAACTAATCTGTGGCCACAAAGTACACAAACATAGTGGCTGTCAGCAGCACAGTGGTCTTGCTGGATATCCTAGAACAACATTTATTCACCACTACTCTCCATCCCCATAAAGTCCTACTTTCATAGGCAAAAGCACGTAGAGGGCTGCTCAGAAAATGTAATTCCCCTCCCTGTGCTCTTCAGAGCAGTTTTACACCCTCCATTAAGACCCTTAGGGACAGTTATTTCAGAGTTCAGTTTACTCTCTAAATAATTCAAATCATTAAAATTCAAAATAAGATACAAGTAACCACATTTTTCTACAGTTTTATTGATGGAATCCTGGTGTGTGACTATACATCTTCATTCTGCTTGTAACTACAATGGCACTTTACTAGGATTGTTTTTGTAGTCAAGTTTCTTACAGTCTTCAGAAAACATATTTATAGACACCACTTACTGTATAAGACTGAGCATTCCAAACATTGTGAATCACTGGGACATTTTCCTAAATAGTGCTACTTGAGGAAAAGATCACGCTACTCTCTTTAGATAGAAATTTGTAAAGGCATTGAATTGAATTCACCTTCCAAAGAAAATAAGAATGTTAAAAATAGCTTCAAGAATTGGTATGACTCATTGAGGTCCCAGAAAAATCTATGACTGGCAAAGATATCTACAATTTGATACTGTACTCGATACTTTCATTAAGACCAAAAGAATATTTATGAAGAACCGAAATTAAACTTGTACATTGCTCTGAAAGATAAGAATTACCTAGAATTTTTTAGTTTTTTGTTTGTTTGTTTGTTTGTTTTTGGGGGGGGGGGTTAGCAGAAATTGTACTACCTCCCAAAAATATTGTATTTATGGTTAAGTATTGACATCTGAAGAAAATAATGCTAAAAGCATGCAACAGTGATACCAAGTTTTAGCAGATTACATTTTTAATTGAAAACTGACTCAAAGGATAGTACAAAAGAGTTTCTTCTCCCTAAAGGGATTTTCAGATGCAGGTACAGGAATAATAAGGGGATCTTCTCCAATGTGTGCATCACAATATGCCAGTAAATCTGCTGCAGCCTTGGATACCTAATAGAAGAGAAGAGAGAACTGCTGTAACACTTAATTCTGAACCAATCTGAATTGCATAAATATTTTTCATAGAAAAATGATAATGGAAGCTATCGTAAAACAGGGAGTAGATTGCTTTATCCTTTAAATTACTAGACATCACATCTCTCAATTTGCTCTTGCTAGGCCTCACATACATTTTATCTAATGTGGTGACATAGATGGTATCAATTGATATGATCCATTTCAAGCTGTTCCTCTGCATCAGAAGGAGGTCAGGAGCACACAGTCATTAAAACATTTGTACGCTAACCACCCAGAAGCAATATGGATTCTCCTTGAAGTGTCTCTTTCTGTAGAGGAGCCTGCTTCAGCTCATGCTCCCATTCCTTGGTTAAGGTTTTCCACAAACACTCTCTCTACCCTTTGCTCCTCTGGGTGCAAAATAAAAAGTTCTTTAGGCACATGACCATGGGATTAAAAAGAAATAAGAAATCAGGAACAAAACTTGAACACCATGTGTTATAGCTCTCATTTAAGCTAAATACTGCTCTTTTCAATGAAGCAAGACTAATGTCTTCTGCTCAGTAAGTTACTATGAGTAGTCCTTTTTTCACAGCATTCATCTAAACTTGCGCACTACCTTGATATTTTTTAACTTAATATTTTTATACTTCTAAAATAAACAATTCTCAAGTGTCCAAATTCAGAACATGAGTTTATGCTTACTGAAAAGTCATATAAAAATGTAGCAGTGTGTTGAATATTTGCAATGCAAGCTATTTTGCATTAAATGAAAAATGAAATATTAAACCTTGTAACTTTTGCAGCTTTGTGCCATAAGAATATTGGTAACAGTAGGCCAGAGTGACTCATTTATTTTTTCAAGAATTTAGAAAGTATATACAAAATTTTTTTGTTCTGCCCTGTCAGCAAGATACGCATAGCTATCTGTATCTCTTTGTTTTGGTTTTTTGTGTTTTGGAATTATTGTGTTTTCAATATTCTGATATTTGAGAAAATGAATTCTGGAGTCTTTACAAAGAAGTCTTTTCTCTGAGCACTGTGACAGCTTGTCCCCAGTCAAACACCAGGTCAGCATGTTTGCACAACTAGAGTGACAAGAAGAAATAAATCGCATTTCTGGTATTTTTCTAGCAGGTGTGTCATCAATGTTAGCTTTAAGCTTCCCCACTTGCTTGCTTTGACATGAGCTCAGCCCATAGCAGGCTTCAGATTAAACCTTATGAAGTCAATGGGTATTGAATCAGAATTTGCATGAAATTTAAATGAACTTCCGAGGACAGTTACAGACTCTTTATTTCCTTATTTTCTTTATTTTTGATTTCTGTATGCCTTTGTAGAATGCTTATACCTATGGAGTACCTGTGGTTGGCACCCCAGTATAGACTATCCCCCTAATGGAGGAAATAAGAGTGTTATTTAAAATTAGTTTGTCTTTGAATTGGCCTGTGAGACAAAAGGGTGGCAGAGACACTACACATGAACAGAATGCTGCCACGCACAGGCAAAACAGAAAACTGAACAAATCAGAAGAGATGTTCGGAAGGACTAGTGCTTCTCAAGAAAGAAGCAGGTAAAACAAAAACATGTGGAAAGTTACAGACCTCAAAGTACAAAGGATTGTAATGATTTTTCCGTAATGATCTTGTTTCTTCCGTGCATGGATAAGCAACATCAGCCCAAGTATATTGCTTTTCATTCAATGGAAGAGAAGTACAACTTCAATCCTCATTCTTAGAAGCGATAAACCCAATAATATAATTTCCTGTTTCTCTACATATTGCTGTGCTTTGATATCATCTAACAACAAAAAAGGTTTTCACTAGCAAAAGCTCAACATACATTTTTGTATCTAACCTGTCCTGTAATGCTGGTAGGAATGTTGTGAAGCAGAGCAATACATTCACAGAATCACAGAATCACCTGGGTTGGAAAAGACCTTTGAGATTATCAAGTCCAGCCTTTGACCTAACACCACCATGTCAACCAGACCATGGCACTTGCTGCCACATCCAATCTTTTCTTAAACAGCTCCAGGGATGGTGACTCCACCACCTCCCTGGGCACCCCACTCCAATACCCTATCACTCCTTTCCGTGAAGAGAAACCCTTCCTTCAGTATCAGAGTGTTTAAATCACAATTTAGTTTGCTTTTAAACAAACCATAGTACAGTTTATTAAAAAAAAAACCTGCAACAAGGAACTGAGGAACGCGATCACATTCCAGCACATTGTCACAAACTAAACCTGCACTGGGCCATAAAATATATGTATGTTCATCCTTTAAACAAATAAAAGGTTTTGAGAGGAGAAATCATCCCAGTGGGATTACAGTAGTCATAAAAGTGAACTATGGCCATTTTTTCACTAAAAGTGGAGTAGCTTAGGCCTGCACAGTGGAATAATGACCATTCACAACAGGGAGTTAAATGAGCTGATCACAGTCCAGGAGCAATGAAAACACGAGCTCCTGCGGCTGTGAGCAGTGCCAGCAAAGTCAGACCTGTGGCCCAAAATAGAGCAAAATATAACATTGCCTCCAGCAAGTTTCCTGCTCAGTGTCATTATTGGGAAGAGCAGTGGTGGAAGGGCTGTGCACTGAGCAGGGCACCAAGGCTCCAGCAGGGACAGCTGCTTTGGCACAGCCAGCACCCAGAGGTGCCCCACGGCCAGGGCTGGTGTAAAAAGGGATGTGCTGATGGACCCGTTTGTGCCATGGAAGGAGTTAAATGGAGCCCACTCTATCGTAGTTTTTACTCGCCTTTGGGGTTACTTGTAGCTGAACGTTGCTGGACAGCTTCAAAATAGCTTTTCCTAAGAATTAAAATAAATGCATGTGATTTGAATATTCAAATGAAGCTCACACATTTATCATGTCAGCTTTCCTACGCAATACGGCTTGGTCTGCGGATTCAAAGTAATTTATACATATTGCAGAAGTGCCTAAAGAAAAAGTCAGACTCCAGTTTGATTAATGAATTCTATCAGAAAGTTAACATTTCATTTTTTAAAAATCTTTTAAGGTGTATGGATTAGAAGAGATGGAGTATATAGGTATCACATTGATCTCACATTTTGTAGAATTACTTTTACTCTCTGTAGCGAAAAACACATCCTGTTATCAGATTAACAGAAGGGGAAAAAAGTCTAACAAAACACTCAACCCTGATGCTTTAAAGAATTAGTCTCAGGAGGACTGTGAAATTTTACATTATATTTCAGAATAGCAGAGGTGATAAAAACTGCCAAAGTTAGAACATCCTGTTAGCTGCACTAATAATTATAAGCTTCAGTGACAGGGCAAAGTGCTGCAATTACTATGTCTTCTGTCTTGTCATGGATTGTGACTAATTACCATCCTTGCTACACCACCCACTCTGCTTATCCTTTACATCTAAAACAAAGAGATTCACACACACATTTATTGGCATTCCCACTGTTCATTCCCAACACTCTTCAGGACCAGTTAGGAATACTTCCTATCTTCCTAAGGAAAAAGAAAATTGAATAATAACTGATATGCCAAGGGTCTTAAATGTCAGAGCATTCTTGCTTTTCTGCTTGCAAAGAGAAGATTAAATAGTGGTTTATTCTGATATACTCTGATAAACACCGATACTAACTTTGCTTTCTCAATTTTACTGCTAGCACCTTTAGAAGACACATTATTCTACTAGTCACGAGGCCACTGTTCATCTGACTTCATGTAGTGTTTTCTATCTTGGAATCTGCATTTCCAGCTTTCTACTTACTTCTCCATTTTAACTCTAGCTGTTCCTTTGCCAGGTAAGACAGGTTCAATTATGATCCTTCTGGGATTCCTACAGTTTACAAAAAAACCCACAGTACTCCTCCTTCCAGCTACTGATTAATACACCAATAACTCCATCCTCCTCTTTGGAGTTGTCCTGCTTCTTTCACACCTCAGCAGCGAGTTGTCTTTGTGGAACCTCAGAACACAGCACTGCTTTGCTGCTCTGACTGGCTAGAGGACTAGGTAGGACTTCTTAAATTAGTTGAGAAATCCAGAACACAGTGGGGAGTTAGCAACTATCAACACACTTTTAACTACAACATTTTAATTGAGCAGACCCAACTCTTGCTGGTTACAGCAGCTACTGTGCATGGAAATCAAAGTGCCTCTGTAGTAGAAAAATAAACTGGGACTTCTGATTTCCCCAGTCAATAACACAGACACCTCTTCAATGTTAGCAATGTGGTCTTGCCTATTGTGGGAATAACCACTTGGCTAGGGCTGTTTGCAAAAGAGGGTTTAATTAAACTATTTGGAAAGCACTGATCTTTTGTTAAATGTCTAACTAGTTTAATCAGATGCAAAACACCAGAAAAAAAGGCAGCAAGTTCATTTATCTGCCTTCACAATGATGATCCAAGAACTTAAAATCTCCAGTTGGAACCACTGGAAAGTTTCTTGGTAAAATTTGGCTGTGCTGAAGCACACACTTAACTGATTCAAGATTTAAAAGCCAAGCAGATTTTGAAGGAATAAATAGCCAAGCAACCTCTTCTCACAATCCCTCATATGCTTGTTCGAAGAAAATCTAGAAATCAAGACATTTTGAAAAGTTATATTTGTTTTATGTTAGTATAGGAACCCTCATAATTCTGATACATGTCAGATTTTCTTTGGTGTGTTTTTGGTCACAGGCTGTTTTGAAAGGTGAAATAATTGCACTTTCAAGCTATCTGTTTTTTAGGTCTGCCACATTTGCTAATAACTGTGTTCTTTTTAATTAAACTGACT
Organism: Pachycephala philippinensis; assembly: GCA_013397055.1. Classification (NCBI taxonomy): domain Eukaryota; kingdom Metazoa; phylum Chordata; class Aves; order Passeriformes; genus Pachycephala; species Pachycephala philippinensis. The sequence goes on from VWZT01005374.1 coordinate 97,048, forward strand.
GTAAAAATAACCTGTCTTTCTCGCATATGTAATTAAGAGTGTTATACACTTAACTAATGAAGCTATCTGCATAACTGACCTAATGATGTGGTACCACTGAAGATATAGAAGCAAACTTAAGACAATCTACTAAGTATCAACAATTTCAAATCCCAGTAAACTGGGCCATATTTTTCCAACCCTTTCCTCTGCCACCCACGCACCCCCTTGTCAGTTCTGGTCATACAGCTGCAATATGACCTGAGTTGGGACTAACCAAGGCAGACCTTCTTTTACTGCAGGAGATAAACACCTGTCCCTGTGAACAGGTTATGTGATGAAATTGTAACACACTGTGAAAGAGAGAAACTACTTCTGCAAATTCAATGGTCTTACAAGACATTGCTAAAAACTGCCACAAAATAGAGCGACTGAAATTTCTATTTTCATATAAGAAACACTGATCACTCATCTGAATTGCACTAATATTTATAAACACTTCTTTTCCAGCTGGTGAGTTTGTGATCTGAGACTATTTTAAAATTCATGAATATATACTGCTGTCCCCACACTGACTACATGCAGATTTTCAGCACACAGGATGGATGGACAAACAGACTGAGTTAAGACTACATGAAGATTTTAATGTACAACATTTCTAAATTGTCCTACTGACTTAATAATCTCAGTTACAGTTTGTAACAACTCAGTTACAGTTGTTTGCAGAGAACTGTGTAATTGAAATGCATTGCTTTTTAAAGACAGAAAAACTAAAAACTTTTTCCTTGTACAGACTGGATTTTTTATTGAAATAATTATTCCCTATTTTCAGAGGCAGAGAGCAAAAGAAATGAGCATTGCTTTCTTAAAAAGTTCTGTGATATTATTAGTTTCTAGGTGCTGGATATTTCACAAAATTTTAGCCTAGTAGAAAGCAGAATGACATGCAAGAATAATCCACAGGATTTTCTGGTTAAAAAGACCAAAAACCTCTGTTTAATAGTGCCTTTAACAAAAATATTTAGTCTACATATATTTAGAGGCATGATGAAACCAAATCTTCACATACAACAAGTTATCCAGTGTGAAGAATCATAACTGCACACTGCAATCATACACAATTTTTGTGCAATGATGTCTACACTAAAACAAAACAGAGCAAAGCAATTCAGTTTGCCTCATCATTATTCAAAAATACTGCAGTATCTTAAAGACTTTTGCCAATTCTTGAAGGAGAAAACCCAAGAAACCAGGGCTGCACTTAAATTCAGCTACAGGTGACAAAGAAGAGCACCTGTGCACCTGCCAGCTGATTTTAAGTATTTCACAAAATACCACTTTTGACAAATGTAACAGACACTGACACAGAAGCAGACTCGAAGCCAGGCTTTGGAAATTGCTTCACTAGAAACCACCAGTTAGTATGTAACTCACTCACAGTACTGAATAATGTTTTATGGTTCAACACAGATTCTTGATTTCTGCAGTATTAAAGGGATGCTGTTTCACAAACTACTCATTGAACTCAAAATATCAACAATAAGTCGAAGTTTACCTTTATTCTATCCATGTATGCTTCCATTTTTAATTGCTCCACAGCTTTCCTGGCTTGAGAAATACTGGTTGTACTGTTTGACACTAGTTCCTTCATTTTGTTTTTCCTAGAAGAGACAAAGTTGAGACCATTTAAAGTACAGGTAGCAAATGCAGCAATCACTGAGAGGAGAGTTATCTGAACTCTAACCAACCCTCACAATCAACACTGCCAGGCTGTTGGTCACAAAAACAAAGCAGACACCATTTATTTCTGTTCTCTTGCTCCATGGCACCTTATTGCATTACATATTTGCATCCTCCATCGTCAGCATTCCTCCTGAATCCTGTAAATGACATACAAATGCAGAGCACATGACCATGACTTCAGTGTGAAAATGGTTGCCCTGGTTCGCGTTGCCAACGCAGAACAGCTGTTCACAAACAGACCTTGCAGGCATTGCACAGTTTGGCTCCACACCCCAGTTACACCTAGAAACATCAAAACAAGCTCAGAAATGTGTGCAGTGGAAAGGAGTGCCACACCACTCTCACCCAGCATCAGAGAGAAATTTTCAGATAGAGAATGACTCAGAATTCTGACTATCAATAAAAGAAGTTTACAAATGAAGTAACAGATTAAGAGGAAATAATGCAGTGGTTTCCAACTTTTTGCTTAGACATCCCCAGTGAAGTCTAAAGATGACTAAACACAGTACAGTACACAGTACAGGATAGGAATGCTTTATTTTTTAAGAGATCTGCAGCTGTTGGGAAGGGACATCTAAGTAAGGTATGTCAGTGTTTGGTTCTCTTGCATTGCTACTCCCTGATGGATTAAATCAATTCAATATCAAGCAGTCCTCAGCACTGTTACCAAATGAGTCAGGACATCCACATTCAGACCTTGAATAACTTACAATATTTATGCCAGAGGTGGTCTGCATGTTAGATCACCTTGTGCTGACACCACTGTGCAGCGCTGGCCCAGCACAAGGAACAGTTACTATTTTGAAGTCACTGGAGGTTGGACTAAGGCCACATGGAAAGATGATGGGATACAGATGACCTAGACAAGTCCCAGACTAGTTATCCTGCCTAGTAAGACTGGATGCTGATGTTTCAATCAGGCAACACTCCCCTATGGCCCTCACCACAGGCGCCACCTGCAGCCAGATTAGTCTGGCACCGAGCCTCAGAAGCCAATACCAAGTTCAGCAAAATGCAAAGGACACAGGGTGTGAGAGGCAGGTGGGACACAAGAGAAAAACACACATAAGGAGGCATTTTGCATTGCTGCCAAAGGAGTTTTAGGCTCATGTCTTTCAAAATGAATACTTTCAGCTTATTGCTGGATAAGAAGCAAACCCCTAGAACCACACAAATTTCACTTCTTGAACCTTGACAGCTTACCTGATCCAGTCACTGGGGTATAAGATACAAACAGGAAATAAAGACACTGGAAATGCTCTTGTAAAAAAAGCCCAGTGTGTACAATGCCCCTGTTAGACTCAAGAGAAGCACACTATCCATAGTACAGAAAGAATGCAGGAGTAACTTTTTAACTGCTTTGATTTTGCAAAACACAAGTGCTCAGAGACAGGGCAAAGACAGATGTTTCTTCTCACAGCCTGGTATGAAACAGACTGTTTCTAAAAATCAGTAACCTGTGCTGTGAAACAGGATGGTGGAATACAAATGCCATGGTGAGCCCTGCTCGACACTAATTTGAAGAAACGAAATAAGCTTTTTCTTTCAGGTCTAGTATAAGTCAAGGCAGGGAAATGCCACTTTAAAATATATTAATTGTGCCAAAGAAAACAAGAGCTTTAACATATGCCAAGACAAAGAACAGGTTTTTTGCATATACATGTGTCATTTGAATAGAACACAAGTTTCCCCCTTGCGTGCTCTGATGAAATACAATCATGTCAGAACACAGCAGGTTCTTTGTCTTCATCTTTGTTTACAATCTTTTAACTCATGTTCCTCACAAGGCACAGGATTGAATACATGTGGAACTGGCTTTGCAAAAAATGCCATGTACTGTACAAAACCCCACAACCAATCCACAGCCTCCAATCAATTTTGAGACTTGTTTTGACTTGTAGTGGAAAGTCAAACAGCAGAAAGGATACGAGACATTCACAAAAGGAGAAGGTTCTGAATTACAGCTCATCTCTGGACTTCTTGTTCAACTCAGCCCCCTCACTTTTAAGTATCAACCTATCCATAAAAATTAGAACACATTTAGCTTTGTTTACAAAATGATACCCCCACAAGGATGAATAATTTAAATTTTATCATCTCCACACCTACTAATGATCACAAGGCCAAAAAAGTCAAAGCTAAATTAAGTCAGAGGCCTTTCTACATTTGCCACATACATTTAAATTAAACTGAATTAAGCAACTGCAACTCCTTGAAGAGTCCAGAGAATCCCAGATCTCCCAAGCTTTTCTGGCAATTTGTTCACTCATGCTGTAAAAGCTATAAACATTAGAGTGAGACAATTCGAACTGGCACTGGCTGGAACAAAGTTGGCAGGAACTCTGTTCATAGTATTTCCAGCTAGTGTTTAAGCATTTACAGAATAAGGATTGAGTTACATCTGTAATAGAATTTTGAAAAGGCTATTAGGCATAAAGATGCTTTAAAAAATCTGAACCATGTTTCTAAAGCAATGCCACAAAGATAATATATCCTTACCTATAAACACCAAATAGGAAAATTAAAAAAAAGAAAATATGTATCTTGCCTTGTAAAGCATTTCACAGTATTAGAAAACAACCAGAATATGAGGCTTCATAAAAAAAGAACTTTAAAACAAAAAAAAGTCTGGCATTAGGTTTTCAGACACTGGAGAAAATTTCCACTTATCCACAGCAAGAGGTTTGTTTATACTCTGAAGCACAAACATTTATTCTGTTCCAAATCCTGCTCCAACCTTGGCCTTTACATGCATTTAAATATTTAACTACTATATTTCTGGAAGTGTTTAGCATCCATTTAAGTATTTAATTTCAATTTTTTTACAGACAGGTCTGGTTCTATAACTCTGTGAGACTGACTTCTCACATACCAAGCTACATATACCTTTACCTTCTCTCACTCTGCAGATACAGTCCATATCTGTGCATCATTTAAGGCCCTATTACATACGGTGCAATGTTGACAATGAGAATTGTACTCACTTTCAAACCAGGCTGTGATAAAGGTCCTTGTTGCAGACAAAGCTTTTTATGACACTTGATTCTGTTCTCCTTAGGACGTATAAGAATAACCTTAAGCTTAATATTCTTTAATGAAATAAAATCATTACTTAGAAATAAAGCTCTGGAGAGAACAGAAATTTTAACTACAAGAGAATCTATTACACACCCATCCCCTGGAATGTGAGGAAGCCTCTCCTTCAAACACCCTCTTGCAGGATGTGTTTCCTCTGAGGCTGCAGCCTGACAAATGGCTCTGATCCTCTTTCTTAAGATGACTCCTCTTAATTGTCCAAGTGTTCTCTAGGCCTTTAGTCCCACAGGAAGGCACATTTATTTTTATATTGTACCTGGGTGAGCAGTCTATAGGATCATGGAATGGTTTATGTTGGAAGGCACCTTTAAAGATCACCTGGTTCAAGGCCCCTGCAATGAGCAGGAACATCTTCTGCTATAACAAGTGGCTCAGGGCCCCATCCAACCTGACCTGGAATGTTTCCAGGGATGGGGATGGGGCATCCACCACTTCTCTGGGCAACCTGTTACAGTGTTTTGCGACATTCATGGTAATTTTTTTTCCTTATATCTGGTCTAAATCAACCCTCTTTTAGTTTAAAACCATTACCCTCTGTCCTTTCACAACTGGCCTTGCTAAAAATTCCATCCCAGTTTTTTTTATAAGCCTCTTTTTAATTACTGAAAGACTGCAATAAGGTGTCTCCAGAGCCTTTGCTTCTCCAGGCTGAACAATTCCAACTCTTTCAGACATTCCTCTTAGGAGAGGTGCTCCAGCCCCTTGATATCCTGGCGTCCTTCCCCTGGACTCGCTCCAACAGGTCGATGTCCTTCCCGTGCTGGGGACCCCAGAGCTGGATGCAGTGTGGGATGTCCCCAGAGCTGAGTAGAGGGGCAGAATCACCTCCCCTGACCTGCTGACCACATTGCTTTTGATACTTAAAAGGAGTAACTTCTCCCCACCATTTGAATTAACCTAAAACCCCTCGAACCAGAAATCCTCAGCTGGGTTTGCTAATGCTCATTCCAGGCTGTTTTGCCGTTGGATCGATCCCGGCAGACACAGGTCCCGATAATCACCGTAGTTACAGTAACTATGCTAATGAGCAGCCTCCATGCAGCCTACATGTGACCGATGCAGCCAGCAGACCTGGCTTCTATGGGAGCTCCTTTATCCAGCGTGGTTTTGTGCAGCACACCGAGTTCATTGACCTGGGCTCTATTGATTCTTGTCTTTTAGGGGAACACCGACCGCGCTAACAAACAACAGCGACAGCAGCCACACAGCCTTTTTTAACTAAACAGTTTCTGCTGAGTGGCACCCCGCACCAGACAGCCCTTTCCTAAAGCACCACTCCTGAGAGCTGTGCATCGACAGCCTCCCAGCCAGCTGCATTTTCTGGGGTTTTGTGCTTTTTTTTACCTTACTTCATCCTTTTTCTGAGTGCAGGTAACTCACGTGTGCCAAAGTTCTTAATTTCCTGGGCTCCTAAAAATGCTTGTGAAGCGCAGCCTTTCTTTTTTTGTTTTTACAATGGTTGATTGTACCCAACAGCACTTCTAAGCCAAACTTATCTTAAGATAATGCAGAAAGCTGCATAAATATTTGCAGGTATAGCTTGATCCTGCATTGGGATAAGGAGTGCAACCTTTGCTTACTAAACAGTATAAATATTTGTTAGTAAAATGCAGAAGAAGTCTAAAAACTTAGTGACATAGAAGCAAAATAGAATTTTCAAGCTCTTCGGGATGGATTTCTACAAGTAACAGGGATGAAAAGCCACAATTTCCACCCCCGCCCCCCCAGCTCCAAGTACATCCTTAAAATGCCATAACAGAAAAGCGACCTCAAGAATTCAATCTAAAAAGCTAAACCAAATTGCTGCCTTAATCTAAAGTGCTGGACCTGAAATTACTAGGTTAGAAAACCTGGGGTTGACAACTCTGAAGAACACCTTCCACACAAGCTCTGTACTTCTTGGACCACACAGCCCAATAGAAAAGTTAACTCAATCGTTCAACTAAGTCCCGGTGACATTAGCAGGAATCATCCCCGGATAATGACCTGCAAATCACATCCTAAACTGAGGAAAGATTTTCAAATCTCATTATCCACTTGCAGGAACATAAACAGCAAAATTTACAGCCTCCCAGCTGTTCGATGTTAAACTAGTATACCAAAGACATTAAAAGAAAAAAAAAAAAGGGAAAAGGAAAGGAACCCAACTCCCCCTGCTATCTCAGTTCTTACTCTAAGATTTACAGCAACTGATGTAGCTCTGTAAACAGAGAGGGAGGGTAAGGAATCCTTTTCTTTTTCTATCTCACGGCTGCACAAAGAAACACTAGAAAATCACTACAGCATTTCACTCTATCTCCTAAGGAGAAGCTTAGTAGTACAAGCAGAAATGATTTGATTAAAGGCAAGACTATTGTTCATGATAAGGAAAGAAGGTAATTTTCATACCATAAACGTGATGACTTTGAAAATAACTTCTAATCATGTAACTGCAAAACAGTGAAACTCCAACAGCTCAGGTCTCATCTAACATACCCAGTACTGTATCCAGTCTAATTGTCAAGTTCCTAAAATTCTTGCCGCCATACCCAAATTTTTACTCAAAAATATAATCTTGCTTCTAAACATTTAAAAATCAAAGGAAACAATAGTTAAAGTAATGTGATATTTCCCAAGGAAAATATTTTCATACAATATTATTTATCATCAGCATACAGGTTACGTGAACATATACCCCAGTAAACCATCAGGGATCCGTAGTCTGAGGCAGGAAGATGATTCCTGTCTACTGTTTTACCTCTCTAGCTAATTTTCAAAGATAGCTGTGAGCTTTTAAAGAAATACACAGGGAATTTTGATTATTCCACTTAAACCCCGCTTAAAACGCATTTGAACTAAATTGTAACCTGCAAGGTAGGGAGAGCGCCTCCGGGAAGCTCGGCACTGCATCACCTGCAGGGCAGAAGCGTTTTTCAAGTTGTTATTCCGAGTTTTCTGTCTCACTGCACTGCCCTAATGGCTCTGCTGTGCAGCAGCCCCCGGCACCGCACATCAGCGATCGCCGCCAGCAGCAGCCGGGCGCCGGGAGTTATTCCTCCGTCAGCGCCAGCCCGGCAGCGGGAAAAGCGCCCACTTCCTCGAGCCTTCGCCCCAGGCAGCTGACAGAGGAGGAAGGAGCACGCCGGGCAGAGACCCCCTCCCCGCCGCCCCGGGATACCTGGGCTCGGGGCGGCTCCTCCGCAGAAGGATGTTCCCCGCCGGTGCCAGCGACAGCGGAGCCTAAAGCCCGGCGCC